>JARKHS020004780.1:0-70075 GCA_030143305.2 Amblyomma americanum | reverse complement strand
ATTGCCAGGTGCGATAAGATCCGCCGAGGCAAAAGGAGTATATCTTCCATATTCAATTTGAGAAAACTACGATACATATGCTAAGTAGAAAGAAAGATGCCGAAATGTTAGTACAGCACAGGGCTGGCCCCATCTATATTTCAGCACAGTTCACTTATGTGGCAAAACTACGATACATATGAAAAGTAGAAACAAAGGGGCCGAAATGTTAGTACAGCCCAGTGCTGGCCCCATGTGTAATTCAGCCCACTTCACTTCTTCACGCGTAACTGTTTATACCATTTTTTGTTTCACGTCAGGTTTAGGCGCGCCATTTGTGAGGTGGGGAACATTTGTTCAAACAAATAATGTACTTCGTCCAGTGAAAAATGCGAAGGATAAAAAAATCTTGAATGCACAAAATACCAAACCAAAGAGTTAGAAGAAATGAAATGTGAATACGAAAAATTTATTTTCTCCACTCCTTCCACAAAGATACCGGTTTGGAATCGACCATCGACTGAATTCACCATAATTAATTCGAGCTAAAAGATCCCCAAAGTACTCTAATAAAGCAGGGGAACAAGTTTTAAAGTGACGACCGATTTCTCAGGGAATGGAGAACGGTTCTTCACCTTATCTCTGGTTTTAATATCCTTGCTCGGGCAGCAAAAGGAGTGCTTAGAAACAATCCTTGACTGAGAGATTTCCTGCTTGCTCTAAATGCTCACAGCACAGTCGTAGCATCGATTACTGCAGCTCAGCAGCTTTGTACACACGTGAACATGAGAGGTATGACAGTCACGGGAGATATGACACATTTCATGGCATCGGCTAAGAGATAGTCGAAAAGCGTAAGCGAAAGGCACACGGTCAAAGATAGCGGGTATTCAAAGACGCATTACCGGCTTCCTTCCTGTTACCAGCTGCCTGCCGGGAGTACATTCACCCTCGCCTGCATGCGACGGGCGATGGTTATCGATTGGGACCTCGGTCACTCGCTTGAGGCTGAGAAGTACTTGGCGCAGCGGTAACGTATGATCCAGGCGCTCACAATCTTGTAACCATTGTACCGGTCAGCTTTGTAAAAATGAGAAAATATATGCGGATTCCACAGTGAGACATTACTCCTCAATTGAAATAACGTTAAAAGATTATGATAATTTTTATGGCGCAAGGGCATATGTGGCCGAATAGCACCGCGGCATGAGATGCCGTTATATAATCAAGGTGGGGTCAAAGGCCCACTTTCCAAGCATTCCACCCCTGATGAAGCCGAGAGAAACCTTGTACGAAGTGTATCACCGCTAAGCACCCGGTGGTAATAGAAATCGAACCCCGCCCCTCCGTCATGCGAGGCTGGTGTTAAACCTTTAACCTACCGGAGGTTACAGTATGTTGCCAGGCTTTGAATGCATTGTTCGATATGAGTAAACATATCACTTGGCTCCACCAGAGAGTGCCATAGCTAACCATGGCTCTTACAGTGATGTGTTAACCACGCTTCTGTAGCCCCCCAAAAAGCTACCTAAATTGTTTCGCGATTAGTGACGCTAGCTCGCTTGCTTCTTTAAAGGTACACTGTCTCCTTATTAATAGGTCAAGTAGTGTCACAGTTCTCATAAAGCTTTTGCGTACATCCCAGATACCAGCGCCTCGTTAGAAGCTATCACAATTGATATTCTGTAAGATTCGAAGAGAGAATGGTTTTTTCTGCTTCTCACAGCAAAGGGTATGGCTTGCGCAACTGTTTATCTAGTCCAAAGACGCGGAACATCGCTCTTACGTACCGGAAGATTTGGGACGTGATGGATGATAGCTTTTGTCCCCAGCCATACAGCGGACATTGCACATTTGGCCCCTCTATGTCACTCGTATCACATTTTCAGTTGAGCCCGGCCTTGTTTACCTTAGTGTAGCCTGGTGGCTTTTCACAGCTCGAAGTTGGCAGTACATGTACTCACCGCGCCTTGCGCTCACAGCGCTTATTTGATGCACTGCAGGGGGTGTTGTTATACTCGACACGGTAAGGCTACAGCACTGGTGGCAATGTGGCTACTTCTGCCGCGAGATCAGTCGGATTAGCGAAGACTATATACTTAATTTCTTAATATGCTGCGGCTGTAGGTTCAAATAAATTTGGCAGATTGATTACGCTAATTCCGCTTCTTAAAATACAAGCAAAGGTACTTATGGACAGATTCATCCATATGGATGAAGTGCTCCATATCGTTATGGATTAAGGGCTTAAGAACACTTATGGACTGCTTCGTCGAACTGACATGGATACATGCTATGCTCTAATGAATTTCAGCAACGTGCAGTGAGGTTATAGCGTCGGTCACCGATCAAAGGCGATAATAATGCTTCAAATGGGAACCCCGTTTCCTCACTTGTTATCCTACACGTGATTCCCGGTTGCAATAAAAAAAGACTGCCGGTAAGTGGAAATTTTTTCTGCACAAAATCGCAATATACCTTTGACAACATTTTATTTCTTTACTAGCCTGGCGCACCAATCAAAACGCCCCTGATGTGCGAGATATCAGGTGTCATAAAACAGCAGTCACAAATATGCGGTGTTAACTAGGGTGCTGAAACACGAAACCTTTGCAGATATATTGTAATGCTGAATGTTTGGCCTTCTTTATACAGTTCTCATTAGATGGCGCGTTTTACGGCGGTTTTTGCAGTGCATTACCGTGAACCGGACATTACCGCAGTTTGTCTATCATGTGCATTTTCGTATCTTTTGTGATATCATTGTAGATAAGTGTGGTACATAGCAATGGTGGATGGTTTTTTTTTGTTTTTATATATGTCCCCATTCTTTTGTGATCTGAGCAGAAAGCATTATTGTTGTTTTCCCTCATTTTTCTTTTGAGGGAAATATTATGGTGTACTCAAGCCTTTTGTGCGCGAACATATTGCTGTCGATGTATACCTAGGGCACTGGGTGCTCCAAGCTGACTTAGCTAGCTTTTTGCCCCGGGTCTCTCTTCTCACTGCAGTATTTGTTAGAGAAATAAACTTTCATTTTCAATTTCAAGTATGAGTTTTTTACCCATATTTCCAAAGTAAAAAGTATTACATCTAAATATACCCCTCTTGAACAGGATTTCTGCGACTTCTGCGATTTGTTCACTTTGTCTTCTAAACTCTTATTTTAGATCAATATCCTACTTATTAGCCGCCAATCCTCCAAACGTTAACTTCTAGCACAGTTACGTTCAAAATTTGTTTGTTCAGCCACAACACCAGGATCTCTGAACAGACGGACGGGCGCAGGTTTGCTATCTGTTGCGGGGCGGTGGAGAGCGCCACCTTGCCTTCGATAGTTGTATTGTGCTTTGAATTACTCTAAGGCCGGCATCACCAGCTCGCGCCATCTGTCGGCAGGCAGTAGCCAATACCCCTTAACTCAATGAGAGCATTTACCCTTGTAATCGTGAGAATCGTTTGGAGTTCGATGAGATGCGGAGCAGACAAGATGATATCTCGCTCTCCATGTTCAGGAAAGTATGCCTTCCAAATATTTCCTGCACCGGCCCCAAGAAGTTCTGAAGGGCATAGACAATCATTGGTGTACCGAACTTGCTGGTTAGCCGCGGGAGGTTTGCAGGTTCAGCGCCATGCCGTGCAAGCTGGCAGCCACGGAAACCTGAGGTGTTTATTCAGATATTTGGTCTCGGCTGTGATTTGTCATTCCTTCTTTCGAACAGTGCGTGTTATTCGCAAGGTTAAACTTCAGCGCAAGTGATTACGACCATTGAAATGAGTCAGTTTGTTAACAAGAACTGCCTGCAGACAGACAGACTCTTCTTGGTGCTCAAACCGTGCCAAGCACCGAACACGCACCGCAGACATGTCGCAGGCCAGGGTAGCCAACCTTACACAAATGCCTCTACAGCGTGCCGTGATGTCCCGGTTTTATACATCATTGCCCACTGCTCCATGCCAGTGTGCAATTAGGAGAAGTTTGTTAAGCAACCTTGCAGCGAAGGGTACAATGGTTGTCAATGCATTTATTTTAGACGTAGGATCAGTTTTCTTTATTATTTCACCAGAGCATTCCCTGCTCGTAACAGTGAGAGAAAGGAACTTGTAGCGGAAATGGCATGCCGCAAACAACAGATATCTTCTAAATTTGGGCACTTCAGTTCAATTTGTTCCCTATCTCCATTCCCTGAGTAAGGCTGAACCTCTAATTTCCATTAATTTAACGTTAACAAATTCAAGAAAACTTAAATTCAGACAGCTAAGGAATGTTTCGTTCTATTTCTTTTTTTCTCTGGAACATGTCGCAAGGCACGTCCTCGCATCTTCTCACGCGAAGCACGTGATTGCTATTGAAAAAGAATCCTCGTCGGTGCGAAATGCTCTCCCTTCATCAGACGCGTGTCCACATTTTGTCTTGCTTCGCTTCGCCGCTGGATCCAGAAACCAGCCACAAAAAATAAGTCCTCAATTTGGGACCCCTTGCAGAGCCACTGAGGAAAAGGGCGTATTTATGGGCGGAGAAACGGAGCAAAATAGACGCCGGAGCCAAGGGAAACGAAGCAATAGTGTATCCGAAACCTCGACGACCATCCCTTCGGCTGATGCCATTTCCATTTGTCAGCCCTTGGCCACCATAAGTGCTTTCCCTAGTTTCATACGTGCTGCCGTACGTCGTTTATATACGTGTGCTTCGAAACGCACGTAATTTATTTTTTCTTTTTGCATTTATAGCGTTTGTCGCAAGAAAATTCCTCGATTTTAGAATTATTCCGGAGCCCTCCACTACTCAACCTCTTTTTTCATTCTTCTTTCACTCTCTCCTTTGTCTTCTTTTACGGCGCGGTTCAGGTGTCCGCCGATATGTGAGACAGATATTGCGCCATTTCCTTTCCCCAAAAACCAATTAATATTAGAAGCGGCCGTGGAATAGCAAGAGAACACTTTTTTTTTGAAGGGATGTTTATTGCCTCAGGGCATAAAAACTCTGAAGTGAGAGATAAGTAAGATGCTTAAATAAATAAAAAAAGGTGGGCTGATCGGATGAAATCAAGAAGTGAACGATGATATGGACCCTGCGTCCAGGCAATATAGCAATCCAGACTTCTTTTCAATCTGCAATTCTGATATATCAAAAAAAAATTTAAAAAAGTGAATGGTCAATTTTGATTTAAAATTATTATTGAGCATTGATCTTGAATCTTACTTTGTTTCCAATTACGATTCGTTGTGTACTTTTACCGCTGACATAATGTCTCAAGACTAGGGCACCGAAATAGATTGTTTTACTGGTTCGGTTGAGTTCACGCCTTTCAGGTTCGTTGTTGGATTCGGCTCCGCAGCGACACTCGGATCAGATTCGAACCCGTTTGATATGGCTCAAACGGGTTCAAACGAGTTCGGAACTAAAATTTTTAACACTGGTCAGGTTCTTGATGAGTGCTGTTTATACCAGTCTCCTCTTTCCTGTGAATTCGTTATTGCAAAATAAAAAATACAATTTCATTTTATGCGAAATATTTTGACTTTATCCTGTTGATGTTACACCGCGGCGAAAAGAATACCCATTTATGTCGAGAACAACATATTTTCATAAACTAAAAAATTCTGTTTTCCCCAGAGTGCTCTTAACTTCATATTTCAATGTTGGGCAGCAAATTTCTGTATGTTCGAGTTTAATTACGTACGATGTCCTATTTCATGCAAAAACAACTTTCGAAAAAACCTGGGTGACAATGAGACACGCATCATGCTATTAATGGTTAATACACTTGAAGGAAGCCAACAGTCACAGATAGCAATGAAAGCATAAGGAAATATATTTTCTTCATCTTAAGTTGTTGTGCTGTTGGCGCTTTGTTCGATATTGTATTGTCTTGCATTGATAGCTTTAGGCAAACAATTTAAGGCTGGGAGAACAAAAAAGCGCGATACACTGGAGAACGAGAATATTTTTCTCTTCACCGACAACGCTGGATAGTTTCCTTTTTTTTCTTTTCTCACGAGGACAGGTGTTGATGATGTGGGTATTTTTGAAGGTCCTTCTCCCAGTTCTATTTCACTGCAATAATATGCTGATCGAGAAAACTGATCAATAAGGGTAATATGAATTTTTGTTATACACGTAGGAATGTTTTACAAATTAAATTTTCAAGAGTGTGAAGAGAAATGTGAAGAACCGAGCAGTAATTAGAGGTAAAGCGTCTCCTGTTTGGATCTGCAACAAACCCTGGCCAATTCCCCCCCCCCCCCCCCTCAACTCCACTTGGGAATATGCCATCGCTTTTGAGGCAACAACTACAAGTGGTAAAGCACTGTGTACAAAGAGCGTTTTATTTAGCAAGAGAAAATATAGTAAAAACTTGGAAAGCAAACCACCACAAATTCACAGTTAGAGCTGTGGGGAAGGAAGAATAACACGGCTGTAGTTAAAGCAGCCTCAGTTGTAGAAGCCGAAGAAGCTGCCGCGGCTCTAGCCAACAAAGTTGTCTGTATCATGATCGGTTTCGGCACGTTTGAGGCAGGTCTCTTTGCCTCTGCATGTCTTGCTGCCATGTTCAAACATTTGGAATTTCAAACATCTCCTCGCGTTAGCGATGTATGGACGCACTGGGCACCTGATTAATGCAACCCGGACGGACTCGGGCAAGTGAGTGCTGCCGAATATTAGCACGATGTGAGGTGTTCTTTTTTTCTTCTTCTTTACGCCTTATAGTGATGCGGCGAAGGGAGGCTACGCCTTGGTCTCGCAAATTGTCGAGGAGCTCGTTTTCATCCTCTGCCATTAGCAGCCGCTCAGAAATTACACCCTTAACGCAGTTCAGGCTTATGTGAGGTGTTACTGTAATGTCAAGGTCAGCAAGGTTTTTGTTGTTTGAGTAATGCATCACTCTGCTTTTTTGTACTTGACCTAGTACAAGGTGATCTCCGGAGGAGAGCTTTTCTTTTTATATTCCTCGCCTATGTTAGTCACTAGCCACCTTTGTGTTACAAGCACTGATTGCGCGGCCACTGGAGCGTTCTGCTCAACAGCTTGGACTATCGGGAACTGAAGGGAATTTTCAGCAGATTTTTAAGTTGGAACTTTGATACCTTCGGTGTGGTACAGTTTCCGGTTCCGAACATTTTTTTTAGAATGGAAAATTGAGTATCCATGCGGCATGTATGGATTAAGGGTTCCTATTCTGTCACTTGTGTTTCACCCTTTTAGACACAAGAAGGTCCCGGAGCCCCCCACCTGGTATACAGATGCGGAGCCCGTCGGCATGGGGCTTGACCACGGCCCCGACCGCCACCGTTCATGGTTTCTAGCCTTCGCCTTACAACCTACCGCCACGGTACGGATAAAAGCCACAGTATGGAGGCTAAGGGACGGTGGTGGCGCCAAGCACCATCACCTTCAGACTCAAGGTGCCCTTGCGGGTCAAATGCTCACTAGAAAAACAAATTGTGAAAGCTCGTTCACCCGCCGCGGTGGCTCAGTGCTTAGGGCCCTCGGCTACTGATCCGGAGTTCCCGGGTACGAACCCGACCGCGGCGGCTGCGTTTTCATGGAGGCAAAACGCTAAGGCGCCCGTGTACTGTGCGATATGACTGCACGTTAAAATTCCCCAGGTGGTCGAAATTATTCCGGAGCCCTCCACTACGGCATCACTTTCTTCCTTTCTTCTTTCACTCCCTCCTTTATCCCTTCTCTTACGGCGCGGTTCAGGTGTCCGCTGATATATGAGACAGATACTGCGCCATTTCAATTCCCCGAAAACCAATTATTATTATTATTTAAGCTCGTTCCATGCAGCACGTGCAAGCAGGCGCAAGAACTCATGAAATAGATGTCATTTGTGACAGGTTGCCTGCCGGGAACAGTGTCGTTTGCGTTGAGCAACATTTTCAATCGCGAAACGCAGGCATTGTAGAGGTATCGATTTATGACGTTCTCTCTTTTCTTGCACAGAACATTGCCGAAATAAGTAAATGCTTTCTGCGAAGTGTAACTTTCAAAGACCATAGTTCCGTTAACGCAAATGAGGTTTTCGCCCTTTGTTAGGTGCAGAGTGCCTGAGCCCAAACATTACCAACCCAAATGCTCGCTGGTGATGCCAGATTACGGACGTTAGAACGTCAGATAGCTGAAGTCGAATACGCGGGATGGAATCGAGAATAGCGAGGAACAAGCTTAGGGAAAAGCATTCACCGCAGTGATGCTTCCTCCCTCCTGAACGATACAGGATTTCGACCGTCCCTTTCAAAGGAATGCAACCTCAATGAGCGGCCGTAATGACAGGTGATTTAGTGGTGGAGATCACGCGTCTGGAGAAAACAGCGCAGGACGCACGAGGGAACGGCGGCTGTCGCGCAGCCTTGAACGCGGTCGCAAAGATTACGCGGAGGATTTTTTCAGATTGCGCTGACCGGCACATCGGTGAAGCCATTTCAGCTTCATGGCAGCCCGTTTCTCGATGCTCGCTTTAGAAGCGGGAACTGGGACTTCGCATTGCTTACAATGAGTGCCCACATTTCGTCTTTTTCAACACACTCACAGCCATTGTTGCAGCCAGAATAAGCCAATTGAGCCAAGAGACGGATTCGTGGAAAACTCTCGAATGGGGCGTTTGTAGGGCCGTCCATAATGACTGATGTATTTCACGAATTTATTTCCCAGAAAAACAACTTAAATGTCGATCTCAACCGCAGTAATAGATGATGAGCGCTAGCCTTGCCACCTTGCACTTTGCAAACTTTTGCATTGTTTTTAATTTATGGCGATGCCGTACGTAACTGTGTGCCATTTGTGTTTCTATTTTGCCTGAAATACAACGTATGATTTGTGGTACGAGAAATCTGTTGACACAAACTTGGTCACTTTATCGTGCAGTGCATTACCGGAAGACTATTGAGAGCGGTTGTCCTGTGAGCTGCCGCATTTTAGTGGCTCCGGCCTACCGCATATATGTATTATAGCGAACTGCGCTAGTTGGTAAGGGTTCATACTAAGGTTAAACTAGCGCGAAAAACAAGGGCACACAGAGAGAAGACGACAATCACTGCGCTGACTTGCAAACGATAAGTATAATACACGGTACAAACAAATTAAAGCGCCTCGAAATATGCGCACGTGGGAAGGTGTAGTAAAGCATACAGGCCACAACCGGACACGAGGTCACTGGCAATGGAAAGCGTAAAATGCAGAACCCTTACCATAAAAGTGAACAAAGGAGCGGCAGTCGTAATCCCCTTCACCTCTCTACATATGGAGGGCTTCTGAAACTTCCCGCGTTAACAGATCTTGATGACAGACTAAAATCTTGGCATCACGAAACGAAGGTTGTCTTTATGTTTTCTTTTCCTTGTTATTTTTTCATCCTTCTCCCTCTGCCAAACATTGAAGTTCAATGGGATGAGAGATCCGCGCTTGCCCGATTACCCATTGACAAAAAATGCGCTCGCAGCGACAGATTGACGCAACAGCCTGTCTGGCCGATATAGTAACTATGCTGAATCAGGTGTGGGCTTGGACAGTTGGTAATCTATTCTTGACAATAAAGCGAGCAAAAAAGAGGAATACGAGAGCAGATACAGATAATCGCTTTTCCCGTCTTTTCTCATTGTCCTCTTCGTGGTTTTCTACGCGCTTTGCTGTTAATAATAACGACCACACAACAATGTAACCCATTATGTGCCTAATCTCTCACTCGATGGGCCGTGCTTGAAGAGTTGTTCCTATCATTCGCCCCAGGATAGGGCGAGTCCTGCTTATCTTTCTCGGTGCCGAAAAGATAACGCGTACCCTGTACCTCGCACTTACATCCTTCAGGCAATGGCACAGCTAATGTAGGTGCGGTATGTCAGCCCTACTGGCTTATCCTCACCTTCTGTGTGTGCACTTCGCGTTTGTGAGGATTTTTAACAAACTTCGACACACAGAAGGAATCAGACCTTGTGAATAGCCGGCGGCCGATAAACTTTCAAACTAAATGATATAAATTAAACGCCATCTGAAGGTTCCAAGGCTTTGTGAGCACTGAATTCAAGCACGAGACCATAGCACCTTTCTCCATCAACTTCTAATCTGCCGATGTGATCTTAGGACAGAATTCAGGCTTTGAGAGCGATGGGGCAGTTATTATTTGCTCCACACCTTGATATTTGAAACTTTCTTTAATTAACTGTCGGCCGATTTATTACCACTTCACCGGGGATTCATTTGTTCTAAGCAAAATGTTTAGCACTAAAGCACATGTTTCCGTAACTACTGTTTTCTCAAGTCTGTGAAAATAGAAAGTTCTCTGTACGCTTCAAGTTCCTTCGTGAAGTACATAACAGCATAATGAATGTTCTGAAGACCACTCCAGGGTCATTGACTAAACTGTTTAAATTTTCCTTTTAATTAAGCTTGGGTGCTGCTCTATCCAGTTCGTAAGTTACACACTTCACTGAAGGGCATTCAATGCTGCAGTCTGAGCAGTGCTCTCAGCATCTGCTGAATTGCTGTGATTACGAATCTTTCCTTTTGGTTTTTGTACTTCAAGTATACGTCAGTATTTTCTTCCTACAATCATATCCCATTGGTTTCATTTTCGGTAAGAATTTTGTTTTTAAATGAACGCACACTAATTCCATGCATCGACGTTCTGAATAATGTCAAACATTTCTTCTTTCTTTGTTTTTAGGTGACATCCAGTAACCCAACATTTCATGGCCACTTGCAGCGACTGAAGTGTGTATTAAAGAAAAATACGCAGAAAAACAAACACTTGTTTGCTGTTTTCCCAAAATAAAGCTCTTTTTATTATCAGATGTCACTGATTATGTGAGTAATGGTGTGCCCGCATTTGCAGTCGTCGTGAACATATCAGCCAACGTCTGCGCCATTTCAGTGACTCTCTAAAAACACTATTTCATGCGCCTGGTTATAACACATGTTTGCTTGCTTAGCGGTGCGTGTCAATGACCTCCAGCCCATTCTTTATTTAACGCAGGAGTGGGCTGTCAAATGCTGCATTTGCTATGACGAAGTGACAAACCGAAGTGACAAAAGTCGCTTTCAGCCTAAATGCATCAGGCAAGAAGATTCGCTTAGAGGTATCGCTTCCGCACTTTCTCTGCGGTGTAGACAGAGATTCTGGAAATCATATTGCTTTCAGAGGTTGCAGCAGGGCACTTAAGTTTACTTCGAAGGCTATTTCTGGTGCATTCAGACAGCTATTGACTCGATTTGTCTACTACGATCCGTGACTAACGCCTTAGGCATAGTAGCAGCGCAAAAAAAGAATACAAGCAAAAGAAGAAGAACTAGACACTGAGAGACACGCAAATATGCTGCACTCACAACTGATTTTATTCGAAGCTATCAAAGTGGAATATGTAGGCTGCTCCGCGCATGCGCGTTAAGAGAAAGAAAGAAGGCGTGCCATCACAACATCCGGATCATACATCATAACTTGTAGCAAAAAAGAGTGCACATTCCGAACTGTACAGCAGAATTGACGTATCGCTAATACAATCACTGCCCCTCCACTTTATATCGAAGGCTCCCAATAGCTCACGTGCGGTCTAGTCTTTACCGTTGTCTAGGACCATAGTACTTTCAAAATGACGCGAACACTTACCAGAACTGCAGTGCTGAACTAAGCGCACGTCCTCACAGTTCTGTAAATTTAGTCCGTGCTCCCAGCGTCTAACAATTGTTGCCTTTAGTCGTTGTCATCAACGCATGCTTTGTTGCATTCCCACATTTCTCCTACGCAAAGATAGAGTTGCAAGAAAACACTTGGCTATCCGCTCAGCTGAACAATACGATAATCAAGTCGGTCTGTCCGGGAGAAGCTGTGGCTAGAATCACCTTATTTTTTTCCAGGCGAACGTTATTTCCTCTGATTTAAGCGCACTATTGTCTCCATCTAAGTTAGGCTTCAACGAGTACGCGAGAAGTAACTAAAGGGAAGAAACAGAAGCAGAAAGGAAAAACAGGACCATGTACGCTTTCTCTGTCTTTCCAAAACACCTCTTTTTGCCTTTCGCTGAAGACAATTGAGCTTGTATTGTGTCCGCGTAAACGAATAATAGTTGGTGTGCGGTTGACGAGGCGACGCACGCAGGAAACAAAAATAATTTCGAGAAACACCAGGAAAAACGCAGCAAAATTAGGCTGAATTTTTGTGCACACTAAATGGGTGTTTCTGAATGTTTTGGTGCAGAGTTTGGATATGCAGTCTCGGAGTACAGCAGGAAATGACATCTCCGTAGGTGCGGGTGCAATCTGCACGAAGGAAGATGCACAGAGCCTCCGTAGAAGTTTTCGGGAGCGTTATATGGCGCGTAGAAAGTTACCCTCACAGCTGCTTTTTAACTGCAGTGTGAGGCCTGCGAAGACATACGGGAGGAAAAAAATTAAAAATCTTTGGAGAAAAAGCGATGGAATGAAGACGAGTGGGGGGCGTTCTCGTCTTCATCATAAAAAGAATTTCCGCAGAGGCAGTGACAGATGATTCACGGTGTATTTAGTCCATTTCGGTGGTTTGTAATGTGACTTTTCGTTTATCACGTGCAAATATTGTTAAGCTTTTCAACTGCGTGCCGAGTGTTTCTAAGTCCTGCAGCATTATCTATAACAAGTGAGTTGTTCACTTCATACTTCGCTCGCACGACCCCTTTGTAACGGCACGAGGGACACAGCGCAGGGTGGCCAGCCCATTTGTAATCTCGTGTTTATATGCACAATGAAAGCGCCAACACATCAATACACATTATTTTTTTCTGCAATTTCACTAATTTATATTATACGCAAAGAGAAAACGCTTGCACAATAATATATTGTTTTTCATGTCATGTTGCTAATTTATAAATGTGACGTGAATTTTCGTTTGATATGAATTTTGTTCAGAGGGCACTTTTCTTACCTGAACATGAACAAAAAGTGCGCTTCTAGGAGACCTGGTTGCGTGAACTCGGGAAAAGCGTTGGCAGTAGGCCCGTCTGCGAGAACTGCGCTATCAGGTATGTAGGGTCAACTTTCCAGAATCGACGCACGAGCCATGAAAGCCGCTGAATGTAAGGGTTATTGAATGAGTCATTTGACCTGGGGTTCTTTAACAACACGTGGGTGTTTTTTTTTATATCGCTTCCACTGAAATTTTGCTGCCGCAACTGGGATTCACAGCCGAACGCGATAACCATAGGGCCACCGGGACATGTTTTCTGCATGAAATGTCAGGAAGGTCAGAGTATGTTAAAATAATTATAGATTCGCCCTCATTAGCGAAACACCTCCATGCTCGCAGCATGATGTGGCTTTCCATTGAAACGGATTCCAGGACGGGACTATATAGTTGCATAAAAGGTAGTTAAATAAAACTTGCAACAGTATTCATTGAAAAAATTCAGAAGCTCCTTTTGTGTCACATGCATAACAGCACAGCAATTTAGATGCGTCAGTTTCAACAGAATATGAAAGCTGTATAATTTACAATCAACTTGCCTGTAACGTCGCCCCAAAATGCGCTCGCGGAAACTTATACCGGGTGTTTTTTGAGCTGTTTACAGGTCGTTATTTTAACCCCTGCGAGAGATACGTCGGTGCGGTCTCAGAGGTGGATTGTACAGCAAGGCGGACATTATGTACGTGATAAAGCTCAGTGATTAAACTAACAATTAAATAACGTAAGATCATAAACTTTCTTACTTCTGACTTTAGAGGCCAGCATTATGTCAATAAATTCAAGACCGTGAACACAAATGCTCAGTTCAGTTTTTAATTTTTTTTCATCGGCAATGCTTTTAGATAAACTTGAGGTGATAAACACGCATTTTTTTTCGCTCGTAAAGTTGGCTTCCCGCAATGCAAATTTTTAGGAAGGCTCAGCTTGCATTTCTAATACAGCAAATACAGGAAGCCGTTTCTCCATTTTATGCCCTAGGAGCAGCTTACTTAATTTTCGCCAAACACTACGTCCAGCGACACCATTTAAAAAATGTGCATTGCGAGAAGCAAACTTTTCGAGCTAATAATAATAATAATAATAATTGGTTTTGGGGGAAAGGAAATGGAGCAGAATCTGTCTCATATATCGTTGGACACCTGAACAGCGCCGTAAGAGAAGGAATAAAGGAGGGAGTGAAAGAAGAAAGGAAGAAAGAGGTGCCGTTGTGGAGGGCTCCGGAATAATTTAGACCACCTGGGGCACATGGGCGCCTTAGCGTTTTTTCTCCATAAAAACGCAGCCGCCGCGGTCGGATTCGAACCCGGGAACTCCTGATCAGTAGCCGAGCGCCCTGACCACTGAGCCACCGCGGCGGGTATCTTTACGAGCTAAAAAAAAGGCATTACCGATAAAAAAAAATTTAAAAACTGGACTCCGGTTTTGTTTTGACAGCCTTCAATTTCTTAATATAAATTCCACCCTTGAATCCAAAGTGAAACAGTTTATTCGTTAATTTTAGTTAAATAATTGTTTAGGCACTGAGCTCTAACACGTGCATGATGTCCGCCTCGCTGTACAATCCACCTGCACAGACAGCACGGATGCATCGATCTCAGGTTTTAAAATAACCATCCGTAAACAGTTTTAAAGAACTCCCAGTATATCTGCTAACAAAACATTACCTGCCAGAGAAGCCCCACGGCTTGCCGCATCTGAGTGATCCTGTGCCTTTTTTTAGCGGAGGTCCATAATATACTTGTCGCGTGTCACATCAGATAGAATATTCATAAATGTCGATGGCTACAGAAGCATGGAACACGCCGCTGCCAGAAATTTGCAATGTGCGAAGAATGCCGATGAGGTCAAAATTTCTTTCTCCAGGCTGGCCGATTTTCAAGCTTGTCCAACACAGAAAATTAAATGTCATCTTCTCTTCCGCAAAAAAGCGTTCATTTACACTTCTAATGAACATTAGAACATTTAGATTAAAGTTGTGGAGCGTTGTCGATCGCGTCTTAGTACTGAATAGCGCATAATCCATATGGTATGTGTTCTACACTCCTAAAGTAGGCCACAAGCCTTGTTTCTGATGGCATGAAGACCGTTATTATATTGAGCACTCTAGCAGTATCCTCTTCACTTCTTTATCACGTCCTACTATCATTGCCACTACGCCCTAGAGACTGTTATGAAAATCTGGTCGAATCACCATTTGCTTCGTTCCACCGAGCCTTTGATTTTTATTTATCGAGGCTGTGATTAGCCAGCAGGCATCGGACCTTGCAGTGCTTCGCTGCCAGGTGTCATAGCGGAACCTACTTGCGAACATTCTGCGCTACGAAGGACTAAAAAAAACAACTGCAGCACAACAACTTGACTGTTGAAGAAATCATTCTTCTTACAGGAAATGAAGAGGCGGCCTGTTTAGGTGGGAACTTTGTCTACTTCTCTTATTCTGCATTATTTTATTGTATTTTGGAAAGATTTGAGCCATGAAAACTCCGCGGTGAAAAGTGCTAATAAGCCGGAACACTGCCACAATTCCGGTGCCCCAATAAAAGCAATAGTTTTCTTGTTGAGAATCCACAGATGAGATAAGAAGTTATTTGAAATCACCGTCAGAGCATTAATGAAACCGTCTTTTTTTTTCTAGCGTAGACAAAACAAAAGGTGCCCTTTCGATTTTTACACAAACCTCTCGTTCTCTTTGTTTTGAAACAAAAAGGCTTTTGTTATCGCTCAGTTAATTCAATTATTGGGATATCGTAATCTCATTCTCGAACAACAAACACCGGGCGCTTAATGTGACCTCCGCTAAAACAATAGCCTGGCCGTCTAATTGTCTCCTTTTCTGTAACGTTTCAATTAGCCCACCTGGGCTTAAGTATTGTCCTGTGGTTGCAAGGGAAAAAAGAAGGAGTGCTCGAGCGATGCTTTCTTATATTTGCATGATGAAATGGAGATTTATTCACGTACCAAAGTTGCATTACCCGACAATAGCGTTCGCCCAGTGCACCCAGGAAAATCCGCAATACCGTCTAGCTGCCATCGTTGAAAAAAAGTAATAAAAGGTACACAATAATTCAATAGCATTTAGCCGTGATGTCCTTGCTCCCAGAAAGCATGCGAATGAACGGTTGCCGGCAGAAAAGTCCGTTTACCCATCTACAGCCTTTGTGAAATGTCTACAGCCCAGAGGGCTTTGGTTCTAAGATGTGTAGTGGAGCTGCTTTAGTGCCCTTTGAAGTCTTCTCTTAAGATGGCACAGGCCCAGGGTTCCTCTAACCTTTAAAGGATATGGAATGCTGGGTCCCATAACGAGCCACACGGCATGGCGCAGAAGCAGATACCTCTGGCCCGTAAACTTTCAATAAAGCGTGTACTTAACCTTGTTTCATGGGTCCACATTCAGGTGATATCGAGGCAGATCACTTCCGATGCTGCTTGAAGACCTGAGCAGGCGTTGTCGAGCCGGCCTTGCAATAAATGTTCCCATCCGAGAGTATCCTCTTGCCGCAGGATTTGATATCTATACATCCATAGCAGGCGGACCCAGACATATAGGTTGTGCACTGGTGCAGCACGATAGGCGCGGTACCATTTTCACTGAACGGAATAAAAAAGAGTAATAAAATGCTTCCTGTAACCTTCACTCACCTATGGCTGTCCTCCACACCGCTTGTCCAGGCTTAACAGCAGCTTTTTTCTTCTTCATTTAAGATACAGTATACAGATGTTTATCATCATCATCATCATTAGCCTGACCACACCCTGCAATGGGCGTAGTCAGGCTGCTGATGATGATGAACGCCTGCAGTTTCTTCAATAGACGCTATTCCGCTGGTGTTTTAAAGTCACGATCAATAATCTTTTCCGCAGGCTGATTTAACTAACTTATGTCAAGGTTAAAAAAACGGGAACGTGCTTTGTGAGCGCTAGTAGAGGGTGCCTTGTCCAGGTGAGTATACTTTTTAATCCGCCTGACTTCCTGATTAGTTGAGCTGAATCCGCTGACATTTTTATTTGAAACTTACGGGTCAAAATTTTCAACATAACCATTCTTAGGAAATAAAAGATGTGCATGCTACTGTACGCATGGTATGTTATTTCCGTCAAGTGCACCGCCATTGAAGAAACGTGGTTGCACAAAGCCTCAGTGAATAAAGGGGCTGCCAGTCACAGCCATGATTCAGTAACGAGCGCGAGCACTTTGCTTTGTTAAAATCAAGGTGCTGCTGTTAAAAACAGGCAAAAACAGGCTGTTACCGTTTTGCGGCATAGAATAGACAATTTCTTGCCAGCCAGCATCCTTAAGCCTTTCCTGCAGCATCATGGTCTTACAACGCGGTGTGGAACCATTTTTGCAGCCGACGACATATTCATCGCAGGTTGGTGCAGCCTCGTTCCTTACACCAAGGCGTGTTTTATGAAGCAGGCATCACGAAGAAGTAGCGCGTAGTCACGTGAACATACATTTCTACTATCCTAACGTTAGGAAAGAATTTGAACCACCGTTTTTTCAGCATGCTGAGCCCCTTTAACAATTAAAATTTCCCTCATACGTAACAAAAAAGCTGGTTCATTTTCTTTGCTAATTACGATCGAGTGGATCTATAAAATACACCCACCCTGAAGGCGACTGCCTACAACCATGAAGACTGCAGAGTCCTTACAAAGCGCGTGGTCGACTTGAAGAGCCTGGCACAAGTTAGCCGCAACGCCATGTAAAACTCGCTGCACTGTCCACAGACTATTGCAGAAAAATTAAAGAGCTCTACTTTACAACTCCAATGGCAGGTACAGCCTGGCAGTATTTTATGCCCTGAATATATGCCGCTTAAGACAAAACTATTACATATAGATTGAGAGCACTTACCCAGTTATCTTCAACTCATTCTGTCACCCCCTAATTCTTTTACAGCTCTAGCTCTTAAAATCACGTAAGGCAGACTTATACCGATCGCGTGGCAGTTGTTCGCATCCGCGAAATTTCGTGACCAGCAACCTACCGAACGCGGACGCAGGCCACGAGGAATATAATAACAGGGTGGGCGGCAATGTGGAAGGAGCCGTCTCGATAAAATCTGCGCCGGCAAGAACAGCAGCGTGATTTCTGATGGCCCGCTTTATACTCTGCTAACGTACCCATGAGCGCATGCACCGACCGCGCAAAGACGTAGTGCTGTGAGCCGACGAAAATGAATCGTGTCGTACTGGTCGATTGCAGTCCAGCGGTTACCTCTTTCATTTATTTCTATAGTGCGTAAAAAATAGTTTGACCTGTGCATAGGGGCTGAGACAAAAGAGCGAAGAAAATTAAAAAAAGAGGTAATTTACTGGGCCACGCAGACTTGCATGGAATAAGAGATGGTCTAAAGAACATGGAAGCAGAGATAACTGTGAACTCGCCCCCTTTGCTTCAGAGAGTCAGCCTGGCGTGGGCGAGAAACTAGAAAAATGCTAAGCCGCGTATAGAGGACCGGGGGATTCCAAAGAAAGCCCGTAGAACACTGCTCCATTTAGTGTGGCCGTGGTGCAAAAGATATGTTTTAAATATAGGAGCAGCTTGCGTTGCTCGTTCGACACGATGTAGAGAGAATTTCATATTTATCTGTTCAATATCTTCAAAAAATATTTGCGGGTGAAATAGTTGCCTCATATAGTGCAAAAATCGCTCACAAGGGAGCGCGTTAGGGTCAACATTCTTTGAGATGTAGTCAAAGATCGGCACTTGCATGCATTTTTCATAATTTTGGAGAAACTTGTGTCGGTGGTGAATACAGGCTTTTCAGACGCCAATCAAGCTGCTGATTTCAGAGGCTGCCCCACCCCACCTGCCAAACGAATAAGCACTCACTGGAAGTCCTGCCCGATGAGTTGGTGAGTTGCGCGTTTGTATTGAAGTATACTGCTGCATTTTTGCGATGTTTTGGTTCGAGGAACAATGGCTCTTCATTTTGAGTCTAATTTTAACAACTAAACAAAACGGCGCCTTCAGGGAAGTGCACAATTTTGCCTTGAGGGCATCAGTTGGTTTTCTAACCGGCAAGCGGCCCAGGCCATTGTTTCGGCTAAACAGCCAGCCTTTCCGTAGACTGTACCCGTGGACGGCACGAGCACGCTAGTCATTACAAAAAATCACGGTAGTACCGATCTCGAATTATGTCAGAAAGAGCGTATCAATAATATGCTACATTGTGGCGAATGTTTGTTCTTAAATAACGCCGCAGTTGGCGCACAGAAATTTTTAAAATCCGGACGGAAAATACTGAAGTGTCTCCATATAACTAAAGTTAAAAGAGAAACACAAGACACGTGCCGGTGATTCGTTATATCGTTTTGATGCTCAATGATTGAAATTTACTAGGGCATTTCCGGTTTTTACACGACCTCCTGAAATATGAAAAGCTTTCTGTACTCTTTTAACCAAGCCATCTGTATAAGTCAACTATCAGAAAGAATGAGTGATAAAAACAAAAAGCTGATAACCGAGGCTGTGGCGGAAATTGTAAGTTCCACCAATAATCACAGAAGCCATGTGGCTACATTTAGGCGCATGTACCGCTGCAGGGCATGTTTTGCTTTTTATAATTGTGTGAAAGGCTGCTTTTACCTCCTTTTGCCTCATTTTAATTCAAGTTAGAAAATGCTTATAAACGGCCGTTATTTCAATAAAAAGCAATTCTTTATCAGGTCTTATTCTGTTTACTGTCTGTTCATGCTATACGTCTGCGTTGTGTTAAGCTCCTGGTGGTACCTATGTGAAGAATACAACACACTTTTTTAATAAATTGTCCAGCAGAACGCAATGAGCCGGGCCACTGAAAGCAAACATTTGCTCAAGGAAGTAACTCGCAACTAACGTGTGTGAATGCACCAATTTCTAACATTCCATCGAATGGAGAGATTTCGAGAAGAGCCAACAGCACTACCTACATCAGAGCTGCCACAGAGACCTTGGGACACTTCGTTGTTTTCATTCGTGCCCTGTTTTTGTGGTCTCCTCATTATTTTCAATATCAATCTGGGCGAATATGCTTTCAGATGTTTCCACACATAAGGAATTGTTACAACGTAGAGAGCTGAGGCAACAAGAGCAAAACAAGGAATGTGAGGTAGGGGAGCTAGCTACTATGGCGTTCACTAAACTTGGAACCTGTGCAAAAACGGGATACAGAAAAGAGAATAAACACATAGTACGAGCACATACTAACAACAGTGGTAGCGCCTTCTTGCCTCTTAACAAAGCGTATGCGCACAAAACACACACCACCGCAAAAGAAGAATGAATTTGTCATCCCAAAAGATTCCAGTACTTACCAGCACAAGTGAATGGAAGCCTGTCTTGCGCATTTGTCAGGGCCATAACTCACTGTCTGGAAGTCTCCTAAAACTGCCGTTTCCTTTCTCTCTCTCGAACCACCGAAAATCCTCGTTTGGCCGAAAAAACGCCGTGCAAACTTCGCCGTCATTTGTGCAGAACATGCAATAATTAGGTGCATCCTGCACTCGTGCTGCGTCTGAGGGGTAAGCGTGCTCACGTACCCAATTGTTACCGCAGTGGGCCGTCTGTCCGATATACAACTTGCCACAGCAGGGCGGAATCTCGTAGATGGCCTTAATTTCTGCCAAGCACAAATTTGTTTCGGTGGTTGATGCCACACCCAACATTATTTTGTTTATCTTTCTTGGTTAGTGAGCACAGACAGAACAGCTTGCAGGGCGCAGAAAAAAGAACGCCAACGCCGAATTTTTCCGCCATGTCTCTCGCCAGGTCAGGTGAGACATTGTGAACATAATGCGCTTTGTTGTTTAAAAGGCAAGGACACGTTGGCACATTAAACCACTTGCTAGTCTGCGCTCATCTGATCTGAAAATGAAAAATTAAAATTGGTTTTGGGGGAAAGGAATTGGCGCAGTATCTGTCTCACATGTCGGCGGACACGTGTACCGCGCAGTAAGGTTTTTACCCGCCGCGGTGGAGAGCGTGCGGACGCGTTTCGCATGAGCTCCTAGGATTACGGCTACCACCCGCGGAATAGCCCTCGACCGGCTGCTGAAACCTTTACTAACGCCTTCAGGACCTCGTCCGGACCACGAGGACAACCTGTGTTTGCGTGCAGGTGCTCGTGTGCCTATTTTTCCGCGCATTTTGCGTCGACCACGTTTTTTCCGCCGCTAGGCCTAATAGGCCTAGCACGAGTAGGGCCGCCTGGCGGTAACCACTCCCGACGACCTCGGCTCCCCGGAGGGAGCTGACACGCCTGCAACATGGAAGTCACCGTCGAGGGTGAACCGATCACAGAACATGATTTGAACGACGGAACATGGACCTCCATGGCACTCAAGAACCAGCAACGATTCCGCCGGCGCGGCGTCGACAAAGAAGACGGACGCTCGGCGCCGGGCCGAGCCGCCATCGGGACGCCCGGCGTTGGGGACGAGGCCGCCGCCATTACTGGCGCCCAAGGCTACGCGAAGAAAGGCAAGCCCCTTGACTCTACCCATAGGAAGCCTAGGCCTCCCCATAGAAGAAGAAGACCCCCGATCACGAGGCTACCGGCAGAGCATTACAAAATTGTAATCAGACCGCAGTCTCCCCTTGACCTTCCCACCCATGGCGGAGCGCTACTGCTCGAAGCGTTTCGTCAAGCCGCCAAGATTACCGACGACAACACCCTTACCGAAGATATTCTTCAGAAACACCCAGTCAACCACACCTTCACGATAAGCACGCCCAACGAGAAACGTGCGAACGCTTACCTCAACCTGCAAGCGTTCGTCATGGGGGAAAAGCATTACCCCACCAAAGCTTACGCGCCTTCCCCGGATCTCTCGGTAAAAGGCCTCATCCACAACGAGTATTGTGGCGAAACGGACGCGCAGCTTGTTCATAACTACAACACCTACAACCCCGACTGGACTATCCTATCGGCAAGACGGTATGGGAGAACAAATCATATAATCATTACGGTAGCCGGAACGGTGCTCCCCCAACTACTCCGATACCCCGGCACAAGACATAAAGTGGTCCTCTTTCTCAACCGAGTAGAGGCCTGCTTCAACAGCCGCAAGACAGGGCACCGACAAGACGTCTGCCCACAAACAAAACTAACCCGCTGCGTCAGGTGCGGAGAAGAGCACCCCCCACCACATGAGGGACAACCACCAACCTGCGTCTCCGTCTGCATCGTCTGCACGGGGGCGCACAGAACCGGGAGCACCAGCTGCAAGTTCAAATTCGTCAAGCAGCAAGCCACCCAGAAACCCGACCTGGCCAGGAACGCCGACCAAAACGCCGGGCAGAGCGACACCTTCGGACGCCAATCGAGGGACAGAACCCGACAAAAAGAGACGCTGACCCTAGGCGACGAGAGGGAGGAGTCCTTCGCGCCGCTGCCACGAAGTAGAAGCAAGTCTGCTACACGACGCAGCCAGTCGCAAGACCTTCGACAGGACCTACCATTGTCCAGCCGGAAGCGGGACCCCGAGACCCCCTGGACAAAGCCAGAAGAAAAGGCTCTCAACTGGCAGGAAGATCCGGAGAAGCAGGCACTTCGCAATCAGGCGAGGGAGCAAGCCATTTTAATAGAACGCATGCAGTCCCAGATCAGTGAGCTAGGCAGTAAACTCGCGAGCCTCACGCAAACCCAACGCCACATTGAAAGCGCGACAACCGCTAATCACAGGTCTCAATCCCTCCCTCCTTCCGAAGGTGCGGGTATGGACATAGAACACCCGAAGGCTCAAGAAAGACAGGCCCCAAAAGACCAGCAAGAGGCCCAGAATCCCAAGAAGCGAATTGAAACAGACGCGGCGTCCCAACCGACGTCAAATTTCGCTGTTAAAGCGAAGCTAGCTCTCCAGCAGAATGAGAGGGTCAACAAACTGGAAGCCCGAACAGATAGGCTAGACGCGACATGCACAGATATCGCCAAGAACCTACAACAGACCAGAGAAGAAATGATGGACGCCATCAAGGCATTACAAGCCCAAGTGAGCGCAATAGCGAGCGCCGTTATGCAGCTGACAGTGCCCCAACATGGCAGCTCGTAATCAAGATATCATCAACTGGCAATGAAACTGTAGAGGTTTTCGAGGCAAAAAATCCAATCTGCAGCTTTATATTCAAAACTTAGAAGTCAAACCGGACATTATTACAATTCAAGAACCGATGGGACCCGTTAGTTTACCAGGATACAAAACCATATCACAAAAAAACATACCACACAAAGCAGCCATGACATCCACGCTAGTGGGTAACCAACTCACGGCCATTCAACATGAATTCGACGATTCTCAAGCAGACTACACGCTCACCGGAATTATTCCCGCCAGAAAGAGGCAGGGGAGCCTATACGTTCTTAACCTATACAGCTCCCCAAAAGATCAATCCAGAGAAATCCCGGCATTACTAGAGTCCACCACGAAATTAGCCAAGAATGGGCAGCTAGTGATTACGGGCGACTTCAACGCGCCACACGTAGAGTGGGGATGCCAGAAATCAAGCAAGAAAGGCAACATCCTCTGGAACAAAATCCAAGGATTAGGACTCTCGCTACTAAACGATCCTAGCACAGCGACCAGAACTGGCAACAGCGTTAGCCGAGACAGCACCCCGGACCTCCGGCTAGCCAGGAATGTGCAGAACCCCGCCTGGCGAAACACAGGCACGGATCTAAACAGCGACCACTACACCCTGGCCATTACCCTTCGCACCGAGATTCGGAAGAAGGGCTGGAAGGTAACGAAATTTACAGACTGGGAAAAATTTCGGAAAGAACGGGATCAAACGGCCCCGAATGAAGTCGAAGACATCCAAGATTGGGTTAAATCAATATGTAAGGATGTAGAGTCGCACACAAGCGAAATAACAACAGACGCCGCACAACCTAACCTCGATTCAAGATTGGTACACAAGTGGGAGGCAAAAAATAGTCTTATGAAGAGGTGGAAGAGACAGCGACTCAACAAAAGGCTACGAAGTCGAATTGCCACACTCGAAAGAGAAATTGAACAATATGCGATAGAACTTACCCGGCAACAATGATATCAAACCTGTGACAGCCTGAACGGAAAACTGGGTAGTAAGAGGGCGTGGCACCTGCTCCGCCACCTTCTCGACCCCACACAGTCCATGTCGGCTGCGCAAGGACAGCTCGCTAAAGTCATCCATCAACACCCCGGGGACGAACACTACTTTTTGGACCTCCTCAGGGACAAATACCTAAATACCGCATACGACGGAGAAACGAGCCCACATTAATCGGGAAAACCAAATCCGCAGCTGGACGAGCCGTTCAGTGATGCAGAAGTCTGGGCAGCGCTGGGCCAGCTTAGAACAACCTCAGCGGCAGGACCAGATCTGATTACGAATAAGGTCCTCCGTAACCTGGACCTGAAATCTGTCACTGCAGTCACAGATTACTTCAACGTATGCTGGGAGACTGGAATCATTCCCAGCAGGTGGAAACATGCCCGAGTGACATTTATTCCAAAACCCAACAAGAAACTGAACGTGGACAACCTAAGACCCATTTCCCTCACATCCTGTCTCGGGGAACTCATGGAGCACGTGGTTCTGAACAGACTACGGGACTACACCGAAGACCACAACCTCATGCCACACTCCATGGTGGGCTTCAGAAGAGGACTCTCCACCCAAGACGTCATGCTCCAGCTATCACGTGACATACTCGACCCCTCCATTAAGAACACAAGAGCAATATTGAGCCTCGATCTCAAAAAGGCATTCGACAACGTGTCACACAATACCATTCTGAAACACCTAGCCGACCTCAACCCAGGCGAACGGGCGTAAAATTATGTTAAAGCCTTCCTAGAAAATAGAACGGTGGAGATCGCCGTTGGACCACTGAAATCCACCCCAATCAGGCTCGGAAACAGAGGGACACCACAAGGAGCAGTCTTGTCGCCCTTCCTCTTTAATCTGGCTTTAATCAAGCTTCCAGACAGGCTCAACGCAATTCAAAACATCCATCACACTCTGTACGCAGACGACATAACTATCTGGACGAACCGCGGCTCCGATGGACAAATTGAAGAAGCTCTCCAAGTAGCGGCTGAAACTGTTGAGTTGGAGGCAAGGAGAGCCGGCCTCGAGTGTTCCCAACCAAAATCAGAACTCCTAATCGTACGGCGGAGCAAGAAACCTGAAGACAGGATCCCCATCGACATTACGATCCAAGGCAAAAACATAGATGAGGTGGAGAACATACGGGTCTTAGGACTCCACATCTCCAACACCTCCAGCAACACTGTAGCACTGGGGAGACACGAAAGCTCAGTACACCGGGTGGCGCGCATGATCAGGCGCATCGCCAACAAGAGACGAGGCATGAAGGAGCACGACCTATACAAACTCCTTCAAGCATTCGTCATCAGCAAAACTACATATGCCGTCCCATATCTCCATCTCAAGATCGATACCCTAATACGGCATGCATACAAAACGGCGTTGGGCCTTCCTAAATTCACAGCCAACGAGAAAATCCTCGCCCTTGGAGTACACAATACCTTTTCTGAACTTAAGGAAGCCCACCTAACAACACAGACGGCTCGACTCTCCAGCACTGCTGCGGGCAGAATCATCCTGGACAGACTTGGCATCGAAGGGGAGCATATGGCGGACCATCCAGGCCCCGTTTCTAGCCATATCCGAAAAAAGATAAAAATATTACCTCTACCCAGGAACATGAACCCGCAAACCCAACAAGGTTGGCGGGAAGCAAGAGCCAGAGCTCTGCATCGACGCTTGCAGAGTCTTCCAGACGTCATCTACGTCGATGCAGCCAACTACCAAGACAGCCCCCACAGATTCGCCATCTGTGGGGTATCTCATCCTCAGGACCCGGACCCGGCCACTCCGCTCATGGCCGCTACAGTATTTACCAAGAACGCGGAAACCGCGGAAGAAGCTGCAATTGCAGCTGCTATCGCCTTTACGGACGCTACAACCATCGTTAGCGATTCCAAATATGCCGTTGCGAACTTTGCCAAAGGCCGCATCTCAGTCACGGCCAGAAATATCCTGGAAAATGTTAAAGATACATCCCCCCTCCGAGACATTGACCTGGTATGTGTCCCGGCGCACGCCGGAAACCCCCGAAACGAGGCCTCCAACGCACAAGCTCGAGTTAAAGCCGGCCGAGCAGTAGACGGTCCGAACCCGGAGGCAACCGGTGAAGCGCTAACCTCCTATCACGACCACACCACACATTTTAGACTCGCACGTAGGCAGTTCCCGCCGCCGCACCCCTCCCTGTCAAGGGAGCAGCACGTGGCGTGGAGAAGACTACAAACCGACTCTTTCCCCAACCCAAATGTGTACCCGCACATATTTATTACAACCTCCAGCCCTAACTGCCGCTTCTGCGGTGCAAAAGCTACTTTAGACCACATAATCTGGGACTGTAAAGCACATCCCCCAGCCCCAGATCTCATGGCTGCTCCCTCACCTGACGCGTGGCTTTCAGTAAAGGTCAGCGACGACCAAGTCACTCAAGTCAAGGCTGTCGAATGGGCCTGTGCGGTACGAGACCTACATGGTCTGGACCTCACTTACTGACCACGAATCTACACTTCCTTTCAATAAAGTTTTTACTCACTCACTCACTCACTCACCGTGCAGTAAGGGAAGGGAGAAAAGAGGGAGGGAAAGAGTAAAGCAAGAAAGAGGTGCCCTAGTGGAGGGCTCCGGAATAATTTCGACCAGCTGGGGATCTTTACCGTGCACTGACATCGCACAGCACATGGGCGCATTACCGTTTCGCCTCCATCGAAACACAGCCGCTGCGGTCGGGTTCGAACCCGGGAACTCCGGATCAGTAGCCGAGCCCCCTAACCAATGATCCACCGCGGCGGGTCATCTCATCTGCTAATCCCCTTTTCTGGGCCCCGTTCTTTGCGCAGTATTATGTTTAAGCAGCTAAACAAACTCCGGGAAGTTGTACACCACCATGAGACGACGAAAAAACGACGGCAATTCTGGTTCGACGCCTTTTTTTATTCACCCCCGAAGGTCCCGCACTGCCACGGCAGGCACAGCGTCTAAGGAGTAGTGTTAGCATGTGTCTGTTAACCGCTCGAAACGTTAAGCTTTACAGCGCCATGACATCGCGGAAATTGCAAAAACCCTGTAGTTTTTAATATCAAGATAAACAACAAAAAACACAACTGACGCTAGGCAACTGTGCTGTGTAGAGAACATTTTAAAGCAAAAGCAGCACCTGTGTTAATGGAAAAGTATATGTGCTCTGTCCACTCTGCGCCGAGAAGCCCCGCCAATGCTACGGTGGAAAGGGTGCACGCGGTCACGCTTACATGCTACGCGTTACCATCACCGTCTTCTTAATTAGGTGGAATCGAGAGCCCTTAAACATGCAGAGGGTTGAACACATGGAACATCCGCCACCAACAATTCCCGGAAACGCACTGCGCGATAGTATCAGTAGGTCTTGGCCCACACATCTCAGAGCCAAAAATTTACAACTTTTACGGCATTTTTCCGTATGCGGGAAATTCAGCGGTACCAGCATTTCCGTTCGGCGCCCATTCCCATTTCAGACATAGCATAGTACCGACAAGATCGTAAATTATCTGCCGATGCTACCGAAATGGCAATGTTTTCTTCTTTCTTCTTTGATAGCAAGCCCAGCTACGTCCACACTATGGGCACCTCTAACAGAGAGCCGTGGACTAGGCGTTCACTAGTACAAAATAGTTAACTTTTTTGTGCGTGTAAAATTTTTATTTACCCTTCTTAAGACACTGCAAGAACTAAGACAGAAGTATTGTAATACAATTGCACCTTTCTGGCCAACCATGTCTGCAAAGATAGTACTGGTTGCACGAAGTACATCCACAATGCTTGCCTACACATTCCTAATATTACAGAACTAAATAACATGGTAACGATAAGTACACATGCGCAATAACTATTGCAACATTAGTCACCGTTTCCGCATTGCGCCGATAAGATATTGTGTAATAAACTGACAGGTAAATAGCAAAGCAATAAATAGAATTATTGCCGACTCTCTCAACCGTGCTGCGTGTGCCACGACAAAATGTGCACGTATAGTATATATTGCAATTATGGTAAAACTTCATCAACCCGACGCTTCACTTGCAGCATTTTCGAGGGCTGAAGAACAAATTTGAACATACCACACAGGGCGCATTAGCATAAACTGATATATCACCGCACACGTGCACATCTTGCATTTCGCATCATTTGATGTACAGCGAATGGGTCCAGGATCCCTTCCAACGACACTGGGCAAATTTGGAGAACGATATATTCACGAACTAAAGCGTGAAGCTGAGACCAAATGTGGAATATTTTCGGCGGATAAATTTGGTAAATGTAAGTAGCGGTAACTGTAATATTGCCAGAGTTGCACTTAGCAGCTTTATTCATCACGGTTTGAATACTTGCCATCAAGCTGCGTAGAAAAGGAGAATCTCAGTGTTCTAATAGTCGTAACACGGACTCAAAAAGCCGATACAGTCCAGCAGTATTCCGCAGGGCATAAAGGAGGCAGTGATTCCTGAATGAGGCGGGAATGATCCGTTCACTACTTGTTGAAAGCGAAACCAGAGCATAAGAAGCCTGCAAACTATGATCTCTTTGCCCACAGCCATGCTGCAAGAGCTTTACAACAAGTCGCTTCAGGGGTGCGCCATAAGAAGGGCCCTTGGGTGCCATAGATGCTGTAAGCACGAAATGCACGCTGTCCTCACTCGCCGCATGACTGTCTTCTTCTGCTCTGTGCGAAATGTCCAGGAGCCATTTCAGCCTCACGTAGACGTGTGTGCCTCTCTGGGTGACCGCCAGGGATTCACTTACGGCACTCCGGCTTTTGACGCAAGATGCGCCGCCGGTGCGCACCAGTTAAGGAGGAATCTTGCCAACATCCTTACTCGAAGTCATGATGAACCTTTCGGGAAATAGAACTCAGCTCTAGACAAGGTTGTACCATTCCTCGTCTTCCGTCTTCCACCAGGTCCTTGTTGTTATCTGTATTTACTTTTCTTCAGCGCGGATCTTGACTCTCTCAAGTGATCGCAGACTGCAGGTGTGTGCAGGAAAACATGAGATGCGAGCCCAGAAAACAAAGTTGAAATGCCAGTGAGGTGCCTCTGAGAAGGTTCTAGATCGAGGTATCTGCGGCCAACAAAATTACGCACGAGGTTCAGGAACCACCCGACCAAACCTGTTTGAACACCAGGGACCTGTTGGTAGGAGTAGACGCCGATAATGTCATGGCCACAGCCTGGGCGAAACGCCAATGCGTGCCTTTGCAGACAGAATGTTATCCCTGATCTGCGGTGGTACGCGTTACTAGAAAGGAATATCACACATAAAAAGCCGTAGTTGACTACTAGAATACATACTAGGGCAGTCATTACTTCTCAAATCCTAATAAAAAAAACGGACAAGGTCAATCGGTCAGCTGTGAACCGCAAATGCCAAGCGTCCTTTTCATTACGCCTGACTGCACGAAACTGAAAGGAATCAGTAACGGGTTTAAATACAGCAGCCCGCTCAGCACTATGATTACGCGAGTTCGCGGGTAAACTTACTTGTGGAAGACGTTACCAGAAGGAATTGTGACATATCTAATTTGAGCCATGCATCATTTCAATTCTCTTCAGCGCCTTTTCACTTTAAGTGCAAGATGCATTACTCGCCTCAAAAAGGGACTCATTTCAAACCTTTTTTTATTGATTCTGCTCGAAGTGCAACCTCCTAAGAAAGGCCACTAATATGCATACGATAATACAATGCGCCTGACTCCGTCTGAGGTTGTATAACGTTGTTCAGTCTTTCTATCACATAGCATAAAACAGAAGGAGGGCTTATGTTACCAATCAGAACTGGTGTGCTATATCCAGCCATGCCTAATAGACATGGCTGGTTACAGAAAAGATAGGTGTGACATTATTTTCATAAGATCTCTGCCTTCCTATCAGAGCATAACCAAGTCATGAGCTACTACATGAAGCGCGCGTGTATGTTACATATTGCAACAAAATCCACACCTTCCAGAGTGTAGTGGGTGAATCTTTAAATAGAATGTCAGGAACTGGTACCTTCGTGACAAAGGAAGTTAGGTGCAATGACGAATATGGTTTCGCTCCTTTTGCGTCAGCATATAATCTGCAACTATCAAAGTAAGCTGTTATTGGTATGCAAGGCTAATCAGGTCAAACCTGCATCAGGAAAACGGGGGCACCATTTTCAACCATGATCATGCAGTGACATCACACAGCAGGTGAGCATATTTGTCATTTCTCCTCAATTGAAATGCCCTTACTGTAGCCGGCATTCGACCCCGCCACGTTGTTAACATCTCTCCACCTTCATAACCACTTCAGCAGAAAAAAGGAGTATCGAACAATGCACCTAATAACTGGCCGGGATGTAGGTTGTGGTTACCTGCCCAATTCTGTCAGCCTCCAACTCGGCAGTTTTCTCCTTCCACATCGGAATACTTGACCTCAACTTTCGTCGCGGCTGGGACGTTCATCGCCTTTCCGGTGGGAGCATGCTCTCCAGAAGGAACGCGACGCAGGCAAGCAGTATTCCGCAGGCGTATAGGAGAAATAAATCCCAGAATGAGACGAGAGCCCCGTCTTCGCCATCAACTGAATGCACAGGCAGAATCCTCGTTAAGATGGCTGCCCGCTTTGAGTATTCTCTTTGTGTATGGCCGTGCTCGATGAGCTCTGCGACGAGTCGCTTCAAGGCCGGACCAAAGGCAGAGCCCTTCGGCATTATGGGGGCGGTGGGCATGAACCGCAGGCTGTCCTCACTCGCCGCAAGGCTGAATCGGTTTCTACTCAGTATGATCGCTGTGAGCGGATCGCTTACCCGCACATAGACGTGTGTTCCTCTTTGGGCAAGCGCCAGGAATCTGCTTCCGAAACTCCGGCTGTTTATGCAATCAGAACCGCAGGAGAGCAGCAGTTCCTTCAGAATCTTGGTAACGTCCTTGGTCGAAGTCATGATGAACTTCTGAGAGTCAGAACTCAGTTCCACACAAGGTAGTATCTGTTTTCGCTTCGCGTACTTCAGAAGGTCATCGATGTTTTTGATCTTCCGGCCCACGGTGGGGACGTTCACTTCAGAGGTGATCGCAGACTGCAGGTAAGAGCACAAGGACAGCACCGCCAACGCCCAAAACAAAATTAAAACGCGGGTGACGTGCCTGCCAGACGCCGCAGGAATCGGATATCCGCGGCCGAAGAGGTTTGACACGAGTAAGAGCAAGCACCCGGCAACGTCTGTGCTAGATCCGAGAAGTTTTTGTAAAGAGTAGACGCCGATTACGACAAGTCCACAGCCTGCAAGCACTGCCAGAGCGTAGCCTGAAGACAGAATGGTGTCTATAATCCGAGGAGGGACTTTCTCAGCCTTGCGAGAAAAGAATACCACAGATCGAAAGGCATTGAAGCCTCTGATGTCCACCAAGGCATCCATTTCTTCAAAGGCCAGCTGAAAAAGGATAAGTCAACCGCTCTGCGGTAAACCGTAAAGACCAGGCGGCCTTGTCCAATGCCCGATCCCACAAAATGGAAAGGAACGACTGAAGCGTTGAAATGACGCAGCATGTTGAGCAACACGACTGCCTCTTTTGCGCGGGTGTGCTTGTGAGTGATGTTAGGGCAGTCATGGTTATATGCGTCACCACGGTCATCTTTCTACTGTTGAAGATGCGGTAGGAGCTGTTGGTTTGTTCTCTGCAAAAGTCATGTACCGATGCTAAAGCTCTCCTTCTGTTGCACTGACGATAGCCATTCTCAGCTACCTCTATGGCTGTGTCGTTCACGCCCACAAGGATACAGGAAACTTCTGGGTATCTTTGTAGAATAACTTTTCCTTTTGTTCAAGCATGAAGACAAATCTCACCGCTGACAGATCAAATCTTATTGTGCTCAGTTTTTTAAACAACGACAACTTCTGTTTTTCTGTTAGTCCCAGGGTTAGAACCCATATTTTCATGTTGTGCTGCGCGTGGGCCTGCAGCTCATTCAGCTGTTTTTCCCCGAATATGGTCCACTGTAGAACAGGATGCTTCATATCCTTTAGCCAAGTCGGTAACCGGCTCGGTTCATGTTTAGACAACTGCAAAAGAACAAGCGTGTTTGGTGTGCACGGTGCCATGCTGATGTCGTTTACAAATTTCGAAATGAATCCTGATGAGGAGATGTTGCAGAAGCCAGTTGTAGATATGGAAATCAAAAATGCTGCTTGGATAATTCTGGCGTGCCGGATATGACACATAGCTAAACAGCCACGAAGTAAAGTCATTGAAGCGTATTCCTGAATTCGGGATTATTCTAAAGTATATACTGGCGTGCAGTTTGTGGAGGTTATTTCCGATTGTGAACTTCGTTTCGCGATAGACACACCATTAGCGATTCCGCTGTTTTCGCACTCCGTGATAAGATCAACCATTAAGATACAAGACATAGATAGAAGTCCACAATGTGTCAGTACACATCTCTAGCCACAAAATAGCTCAAGAAATGCTGCTCTGAAGACAATATGCTGACGTTGTTTCTTGAGAGAACCGAGATCCAAACCGGCAGTAGCTTTTGGGTGAAGTAGGAATCCAGGAACAAGTTCCAACCGTTCGCACTGCGTATTTTACGCGCACAATCACTGAGGCTGAGTGCGGATGAGTCGCAGGCACTGCTTATTTATCACGGGAGCGTGCCCTTCTTTCTTGCATTGGTTTGACGAAGAAGCGCTTGTGAAAAACACTGTTTTTCTCTCTGCCACATGGTGCAATGTCTTCTTAAGATGCAGTGGAATATTGAAGTTAACTGCCTGAAATATTTATTTCCAAACATCAAGTTGCCCCGAGAGCACTTGCTTATACGGCAAGGCAATAGCGCTGCGTGACCTAAGAGAGCACGACGACATTTTCGCGTGCGCCATTCTGCAACTAAACAGGTACGCATTTTACTTCGCACATGTGACACAATTCGCTCCTTTTTTCACTGAAAGCACTGCGATTCTTTCATGGTTTATAAAATCTAATCATCGAACTATATTCATATTCCAGTCTTCTGCCCCGTCGACCTTCACTTGAATTCCAAGCTCACACTTTTATCGATTATTTAGGCTAAAGCATTAAAGTACATTCACGAGGACCGACACCAAGGAATAATGTAAAAATCCGGCGTGGTTCGAAGGAGTCCAAGAGGTTCCTTATAAAAAAGAAGGCAACGCTCGCATAAACACCCGTTAGGGACCACCTAAGTAAAATGATTACTCAAAGCAGTTGAGTTAACGTTAAACATTTAGTAACAACCGTCCTTCTTTTTACGTACAAGATATCGCCAGTTAGGCCCATACCGGATTAGTGAGCGCGGCTCCATCGAATTCGGTTTTTATTTTCTACTCTCTATCTGATTACCTTCTAGGTATCCTGCTTGCACTAACGGTAAATAGCGCGGTTTAGGACGTGTATCAAATGAGCTAATAATAATTGGCAAGACAACGAACCAGAAGTGCAAAGCTTCGCGACGCAGTTACCACAGCATTCTAACCTATTAAGCGCTGCTAAGTGTTGCGATTTTCATCGAAGATGGCTTACGTCCTGAATACGCTTGCTTTTAAGCGTACTGAGAAATACATTAGTCTCTAATATATATGGAATTCGTTAGTCACCAGCACCTGGCAACGTCAATATATGCACTCTCACCACGCGAAACAAATCAAATGGAAGTGGTACGCAATGGGTAAGTTATTGGCTTTGTCTCGCTGAAACGTTTAATGCTCTCCAAATAGTGACTTATTCAGTAGCTACACAAGAGGTCTCTAGAGCACTGCATGGCCTGGGGCCTACCCAGAGGCCCGGGTAGTGCGTTGTTTAGCCGGATTGTGCGCCCGAGACGGGCTTGGGCATAAATGCCTAGCGTCCAGTTTTTTCATTCATTATTGCACTTGGGGCTTTCTAGAAGAGACACGGACGAAACAGGGTCATGGTGTGAGCTAATAAAACTTAATAGTTAACCCTTATGGACTTGAGTTACCATATCCGTAGTAATTGCATTTTCGTCAAACTAGATAAATTTTAAAATAATGGAGTTTGTATCAGGGGGGGGGGGGGGGTGTAATGTTGCTGTTCTGAATGCCTGAGAAATGACAGAATCCAGGCGCTGACTTTTCGTCAGAGAGTTATTCGCTGGAGTGGAATTAAAGTTTACGTTATTTGTAGACCGCGTTTCATCAGCGTCGCTCACAGTGCAATTTCCAACTGACTTTAAATCCGCACTCCCACGCACGTCGAGTGACACAAGAGAATTAAATGGAGTTTTTCGTTTATTGATGAGCAGCCAGAAGTAAAAAAATTCCGCATACACCACTGTGCGGCAAATACAGACGTCAGCGCCAATTTCTCCCATGGCGGCCGAGGGGAGCCAACTAGAGCGTCCTACCGTCGTCATGACAATGGTATCCAGGCGAAAAAGAAACTTCATCCCAGATCCATTCTTGAATCACCGCCCTACAAAAAATATTGCGTCGCATCCCGATTTCTGAGACAATTCCGCAACGGCCACAGCCTTATAGCGCTACGTGTGTGAGCAGGAGTCATTCAGGTATTAGTGTCAGTTTACTTCTAGTCGCCAGGTGCACTGAAGTAATTGAAACCGAAACTAGTCGGAGTTTCCTACTTTTGGAGCAGCGGCAAAAGATCACTCTCGCAACTTCTAAACTGCAAAATCCAGCTGAGAACTGATAAATTGCGCCGTTCTGTGTCGAGAGTTGCAAAGCCTGACACACGGATCGTTTTCATGAGGTCGTTAACGTATTAAATTAAACAGTACCGAACGCTTGGGGTGTTTCAGCTACCAGCCATAGCACGCCATCGGTTCTACAAAAGCGTTTCTCATCTGCTCGATTTTCTATTAGCGATCGCGACTGAACATTTAAAGCTTCACAGAAACCACTTGAAAAGGGCCTTCCTTCGATTGCTCGACGGGCAGCCATCTTTTAAAACTCATTTAATGTGATTCACAACCTCCAAAATGAAGTACTTCCACTGCAAGAAACAGATTTGCGGAATGTCACGGCCTATTTGGTCCCTTTTCGGTTTTAACGCTCACTTCGCAACAAATAGGCGCTCTTGCTTTTCGTCAAAAGAAGGGGGCCGATCGTACAGGCGCTGCCTCTGTTGCCGTTTATTAAAATTCAATTTCATATTTAGACTGAATGTGGTGATGCACGTGTTGCTGCCCTTTCTGATTTGTTTTGCATTCTTCAAGTGTCTGCACTGTCACTCATCTCCGCCCACGCCCAGTTTTTGTTCTATATTCACTCGCATCATCTGTGAATAAACAGTTCAAAAGTTCCACGTCTCCACGTTGTCTCGCTTCCTTTTGTGTTATCTTTTTACGCTTTGTCTTTTTACGACAAACCTAACATTATCTACGCGAATGAAAAAAATAAATATTTCATCTCGCACCAAAAGGTTTCGATATCACGGTGTTCAGTACATGCGCTGCACGTTGAAAAACAGGCCATCTGAATTTTTTCATTTCGCTGCGCATCAAAGTTGCGCGCCCACAAACACCATAAAAAGTAAAACACGAAGTATTGTCGATGGAACCAGAAGTGGAATTCGCAATAAACATTTGTCACGAAAGCGACGACTCACCAACTCACTTCTTTGGTTGATCGCAGTTACGTTAGGCTGCTCTTGGTGCCCTACTTTGCACGCCGATCGAAGTTTTCCTGTTCTTCCTCTTACCACGAAATTCGTTTATACGTTCGATAAAGAATACAGGTACATGCCACATGCGCATCAAAAACGTAAACACATCCACCATTAACATTGCATCCGCTCTGAGGCCACAAGAAAAGGGAGCATATACGTTGCACAAGTTTCCACCTTTCACAGCCTCTAAACCAAATCAGTTTTAATGCGCAATGCCAGCAAACACTACCTGCAATATATATATATATATATATATATATATATATATATATATATATATATATATATATATATATATATATATATGGTTTTACATGGTTAATGTTCCCCTGGTCGGGTGCTCTGCTTCTTTAGGGCGAAACGCTTGGGAAATGGTCTTTGACCACCTTGAGAATTGTAAAATACCTTGTTCCTTGGCGCTCTTAGTTCGTAGTATGCCTTTGCTCCATAACAAAATTTATAATCATCATCATACATAGTGTAAAGTGTCATAAAACAATAACGCCAAAAAAACGATAAAATCTAAAAACTGAATGGCAGAGGAAACTGACAAGGTCTTGCTGACAACCGCCTTTAAGGTATACGTCCTTTAGGGTGATAAAGGACATATAGCAGCCCATATAGAAAACTGCGAACAATGCTGAGTCATAGGACGCCACGCCGATCAACGAACTAGAGAAGTGACTGAAGCCATTAACACAAAATCTAACAAATACACCTGTGGTAGTGCGCCGTCTGAGCTTCTATCGAACAAAGTAATGACGTTCCTTTCAGCAAAAAGAAGACACCTTCGGGACGATATGAGGTCTTTTATTACCTCTTCCCTTTTTGTATATGTACTGGTATATATATATAATTTTTCTTGTGTTCGATAAGTGTTTGCAAAAACAGAAACGAACGTCTTAATTCTCTCTGAAACAGCGCAAACAAGAAAAGGACGAAGGAAACGTACAACAACGAGCGCCTGATTTTAAACTAAAATTTTTTGAGCGAAACGTGCGCAATATGAAGGAAGGAAGTGGCAGATGCAGTCAGATGCACTCGACGTTACAAGGTGCAAACGGACATAAAAGCGATAAAAAACGTGAAAGATTGGTAAGGTTAAAACACGATGAAATCTCACAAAAAATGATAAAAGTGAACAAAGCACATTGGATAACTACACAGCCGTTAATGTTACATGGTGTTACATGGTTAATGTTCTCTCTGCTTCTTTAGGGCAAAATGCTTGGGAAATGGGTCTTTGACCCGTGTTAAGTGTTTTACTGTGTATGTAATATGTCAAAAACCGTTTACAGAGATTGAACTTGCCTTCTTACAACAATATTACTAAATCAGTTGATCGCGCGTGCCAAATTCATTGAACGTCATAGTGTTATTGCCTTTAACGTTAACGTTTCTGCCGGTCACTTTTTTAGGTTTCGGCTGAATTTTCTTTCTAATACACGTCTTTTATCGTTTCTATGGCACTTTACAGCTTGTGACATTAATTTCTATGTAGTCATCTATGTGCTTTGTTCACTTTTACCATCTCTCTTGAGATTTCATTGTTTTTTAGCCTTACCAGCCTCTTATGTTTCTTATCGCTTTATGGCCCTTTACCCTTGTGACGTCGACTGCTTCTGATTAGATCTGCCACTTCCGTCCTATATGATGTGCAAGTTTTGCTCAATAAAGTTCAGTTGAAAGTCAGCGCTCGTTTTGTACGTTTCTTTCGTCCTTCTTTTGTACACGCTGTTTTAGAATGAGCACCTACCAACTCGGCCAGGCTTTTACTTTGGAACGTCCTAACTTCAAATGCGATACGGGGATAAACACATCAAGAGGTAACCAGCACTACACATAGCCCTGGTAGTTGGAGCAGCGGGGGACAAAAAAGTCATAGTACGAAGAACACAAGGATCCACTGCCACAATGATGTTAGCCTTAGTGAACTAGTAAGAATTATAGCAGCCTCCCACTGAAAAATAGAAGGGTATAGCAAGGCAGCATAAATGGCTCCCGAAAGGCATGACGAACGATGGCGTTGCAATGAACTGACCTTAAAGCCGCCGTATAGGAATGCCAGGTTCTTGGAGGGTAGTACCATGTGGTCGCCTTGTTCGAACGAGATTTATCCGGGATATGTCGTGCACCCAGACGGGAATAAAAGGAGAACCACTGCCTCAGCATTTCTGACTGTTGGCTTTCTTATGTCGACGGCATGACGGTACATCTAAAGCTGCAGATGAACAGTGGTTAAATCATGAAATGCATGGTTAAGTCATCAAGAGGCGTAACCCTCTGTCTTTCTTTTTTTGGGTGCGCTCACAGGCCATCGTTCTTTTCCAGCGTTCTTTTCTCAACCCGGGCTCGCTTCTGCACGTTTTAATTTACAGTTTTACTTTTGTAGAGGGGCCTAAAACAGCGGCGGTGCCGCCGCTATCATTGCGTCGTGCTTTAATTCAATGTTCTCTCAATATTAAACTTCTACAAATATTAATATCCTTTTGAGAAGCGTAGCAGGTGGTGTTGGCAACCGCATGATCTCTTCAGTTAAATGATCAAATTGGCGTGTTCAGTCCTAGTGGTTCTCATTTTCTTCGTCACGAGTTGTAGGTTTCTTGTCTGTATAGGACGTGCAAGGTACTGCTAAGTAAAGACTTCTCTGCGCGAGACTAAAGATGCAAACATATGTGTTTGCCATGCTGGAACAAACGTGACCGCAGGAGCGGTTTCCTCTAATTTCGGCGCATTTCGAAAATGGCGTCGAAATTTCGCAGCATCCTGGGGTCGCAGAAGGTATCAGCGACAGCTTTACATGAACGCCTCAACTTCGAGAATGCCCTGGCTCACACAGAACCAGAAGATGGGTGACCCTAGCATCGTACGGGGGTCATAATTCAACCCCTCGTAGCCATTTCCGAGCAACACTGCATTATAGAAGGGGATCTGACGGTAGTCGTTCTTCTTTAAAGTACCGCTTCGAAGCAGTGTGTGCCTCAGCAGACCTATATTTTTGGTTATTGCTAGAGCGCAGGAGAGGGGTGAAAAGTGTCTCGTCAGGCATTTCCCGGTAAGCGAAATTCTTATATTAGCGTTTATTCAATTTGTCAGTGATTTTATTTCAAACATAATAGAAATAAACACAAATACAAGAAGCACACATTACTTGATACCAGAAGAAAACGCAACGATGGAACGAGCGCAAGAGCAGGAACACGGCAACACGTGCGCCACCAGGGAAGAATGTGCCCTTGGCTTCCGGGCACCTATGTATAGCATTCAATCTGTGGAATGCGCGACACCTGCTGTGAATAATTTTAAACCGTACACTCAGTAGCTATGTTTCCGCAGTCCCCTTTTTGCAGCCGCGCCGATGACCGTTTTGGCCAGCACGTATTTCACGGGAAACTCCTGCTGGCTCACTCCGTCCTGCTTGCATTATGCCCAGCCGGCGGCGCAGCGTCTCCTCCCAAAGTTTTGCGCGTTCTGAGTTTCCCTTCTTGCAACGTCCTGTATAATTCCTGATGTTTCCAGCTAGAACAAAGCCGACCCAGGACTCTTGCCTCCTTCTAACAGACTCTGCTGCCTATCTGATTCTCTCGCCCCTGTCCCGATGATTATATATAGTCTAGCATCGAGAGTATTGCTGGGAGCCGCCATTTTGCCTAGGACCCGAGGAACTTGATGTTTCCCTTCTTCCAGCGCTCGCATTTAATTGAGGGTGGTTACTATTGAAGCGTCTTCATTAGGATCGGGTTTTGCGATAAGAATAGGATGCCTATATAGCACACTATACTTTGATTTGGTTGCCTTTTCGGGCTGCATCTGCAGCTATTTTTCCTCCCGCTAGCATGTAGTAGTCTAGCAACGACATGCTTTTTGCATAAGGTCTCGTTAGCGCTAACAATGTACCTTCTTTTATTTTCATTAGATTGCGATGAATTCGTTATTCTTCAACTTGCTTTCTTTCAACATTTCCCATCCCTACTTGCCGGCTTTTTTTACCGTTCCTTACTTGTTCTGGTCATGTGCGCTCATGTAAACAGACACGTGCCAAGCAGAGTCGCATGCATTTTTGACTTGCCTTCTTATCTGAGTAGCTTCACATCAGCAAAAACCCTCGATTACCTAATCTAAGCGCTTTGAAGCCACAAAAACAGAAGTGCACACAGCGTACAGAAGAGATCCGAAATACATTTCAGCAGTTGTTGTTAGGACGGTCTCTCTGGTACCCAAATTGTGGATATAGGTAATTCCTTCTCATAACCATCGCCACGGAAATAAACGGACTGGAAGGTCAAGCGGGATGGCACAATAGAAAATTTAATGCGTCCGGACCTGACAGTAAAAGACGAACTAGGCCGCTCATGCCCTGTGTGCTGGCGCCTCGGGGTGCCTAGCCGGCGATACGACACTCCTCTCTAAAAAACAATATTTTCTGGGGGCTTCTTATTGCGTGTAGAGTGCCTGAAAGGTACGCTGCTAAAGCAGGGTTCCGTTGCCGTCATTAGACTGGCAAGGAGACACCTTTAGCATACCATACGCGTGTTACTGTTACTGGGGCACATGAGAGCCCGCCAACCGCTTACTGCCTCTGGGTACCTGGGCCCGGATACGCCGGGTAAGTTTCCCAGGTTAGTTGTCGGGTACCTGGTGCCATCTGGCACCCTAAAAGCGACCTGGCATGCGCACTGACGCCGCGCGGGCTCCCGGTACTTTCGTACCGGTATCGTTAATATGATACACGGTATGCTTAAAGTGTTCAGAGGTTGCTGGACTCATAGTGGCATCGCTAAACAAGATTCTCATCTCACTGGCGTCTTCCAAAAAGTTCACCAGATGCCTCAACTTTCTACAAGGCACGGCCTCCCGAGACCGAATCTGGTACTTTTATGGTTCCTTTTTTATGATTTCTTATGATTATGAAGTGCTTTTATCGCTCACTTTCGCGAAAAGTCAGGTTTAACTAGATTTTTAAGATTTCAGTCCGGGGTGCCACAATCGGGTGTAAAACTGAAGACGGGGGTCCTTAGTTTATACCGTGCCCCTGGCAGTTTTCACTTAATGAATGGACGAGGTGCTTTTTGTGAGTTTGGCGACAAGCCCAGCATTAGCCGCCTCCTGCTGCGCGCCATATATCTAGCTCCCTCACCTTCTACAGACTTCGGGCAAACAGGATTGCCTCACCCCTCTTACGGTTTACTCGGACTGTCGAGAAGCACTCATCCGGTTAGGCAAAGCGCCCCGTGCAGGCACGCTGTGTCACCGCATTAAGGGCCTCCGCGAAAAACTCCTAAACACGAAGCAACTTGAAGAACAAGTAGAAAGCTTACCAGGACACGCAGGTAGCCACAGCAACAAGGCTGCTCATGCGTGTGAGAGTCTCTTTAGCTTCACCGGGTCCAGGCTCCATTGAACAGACGGCTGCAGTCCGCCATGCGGACCAACGCCGACTTCGTGAATGTGCCCCAGCCAACCATGCGCCCCTACAAGCACGGCTATCCCGGAGGCGCGCAAGTCCTCATCCATAGGGCGCGCTCCGGAGCGGCCTATACTGCTGACATTCTTGCTGAGCGGAGAAACCAGACTGCCGACCGGGAGCTGCATGAGGCGCATCATGGTGCCTCACATTTACCACAAGAGGCCTGTTCTGCATGCGACACAGGAGCAAGTCAAACCATCTATCACCTTTTATGAGAATGTGTCGGATTACAACGCATCCGCGCCCGTCACATTACCCCGGATATTCGAAGCCTATGGGATTGGGTCATTCCTCGGAACTCTGTTCGTGCTGAATACATGCTTCTATCCCTGTGGGCCTTTGAGCGCGCTACCGATGTCAACCAGTGCATATGACCTCCCTCTCAACTTCATTTTTCAATAACAAAGTCACTGATCCTAAAGGGTTTCAATCAGTAAATGTACCACCGGACTGCGGATGTCCGAGAGCGGCATCGAGGACCAATCTACGCAACTGCATCAATGGTAGCCTGAAGGCAATCAAGCGATCGCTCACGCTATAATACAACAGGGGTGCGGGATAGATCCTCTTTCTTCGACTTCGCATTACAATCTCTCCAGCCGCGTCAAGTAGAACCATTTCAGGTGACACAGGTATGCGTGGGGTATGAACCCGTTTATACTTGGCGGCAGGCGGTCGACAGATCGTTTACATACTCTCTTCTTCCAGGCGCATCGCGGTACAATTGTCGTCTATGGAGGCCGCGCGCGCGCGAGAGAGAGAGATAAAGAGGAGATGGAAGGCAGGGGATGTTAACCAGGACGGTGTTCTGCTTGGCTAGCCTTCCTGGCGAAGAGGGATAAATGGGTTGAAAAGGGAAATAGAGAGGGATGCGAGGGGCACTGTCACAACTGGTTTTCAAGCCAGTCGCTCTCAGGAAGCTGAACACTGCCATTGTAGGCCTTGAGGGCAGTCCATTGCTCTGACCCCGGCCCCAGGACCTTATCCTCTGTTGAATATTGATGCGGACCAAGGCACAACGCAGCACACGTCTTTCGGTCCCCAAAGCAGGGCCGCTAAACACGGTCGTGGTTCTTTTTATTGCTGCATCTGAAGCGATGGCACATTACCGCAGTGGGCGACAGTCCAGGGTTTGGTGTAGATCCAAACAGAAGAAAAATTCATCCAGCCTTGTTTCAAGCGGCTCCCAAATAAAAATTAATGAATCTGAGAAAAAGTATTGCGAATGTTGAGAGATTTTGCTCAGATTGAAAAGAAAATCGAGCAAAATAAGAAATTGGGGTGAAATGAAAAAATTAAAAAGTAATAATCACCAATAAATTTTTAGACTAAAGTAAAGAGAAACAAGAGTTAACAAAAATCTCCCTTTCTTGATAACATACCTGTGGAAAAGACCATGCGCAAGTTTGAGCGCATGCCCCTTGAGGGTTGCACCGAAGGAGAATAGAACGGGAAGAGGAAACGCAGCTCTAAATGAGCAAGGGTACTTTGCAAAAACCGAATTCCTGCCGTGGAAACTGCCGGCTGGAGATAATGAAATGGTCTAAGGATCCAACGTCCACGCATAAGCACATTGATTCGACGGCTTGAGCCCAGAACGGCATAATTAAAGGTTAAGATGAAAAGTCCTCCAGATCAACAGTTTCATGGAAACCTCACATCGCCTTGAAGCACATCAACGAACGTTCCATGGGAATTTTAGGTGTTCATAGTTCGCTGTAGCAAGGATGGGCTCATGGCTCAGGTTCTGATGTAGATGAAAACATTCTCAACTGACATCGTCAGCAGGTTAAGGTTTGGAACGCCGTTGACAACACGCCCATTGAAGGCAGATTTGCGCCCATTGAAGGCAGAAGCTTGCGTGGAGCCGAGAAAACAAGCGGCCCGCCATATTTGTTGGCCATTTTTTTCAAGTGGTGGGCTACCTTGTGCACATAAGGCACTACCTCCGGTTTGACAGCCGCTTTTCTTCTGTCACATGGCTGCTACAACTTGATGACTTTCATCTTCTGTAAGTGGGCTTCAGCAACCACTGTGATGACTGTGCCTGGAAATCCTGCCATTCTGTTTATTAAAAACTACCATGAAATTGTCAACATACCTGAAAACTTTCAGAACGCCCTTCCTCTTACACTTTGTTCAAGGGTGCGGTCAATAGATGTTAGAAAATTGTTAGTAAGTATAAGCGCTACGGAGGATCCAATGCAGATCCCTTGTCTTTGGGGATAAAATTTGTTGCTGTAAGAAACAAACGTCACACTGAGGCAGAACTCAGGTATCCTCATAAAATATCTTTTGAAACGCTTGAAAAGTTCTGAAATTGAAGAGCACCGCTGCCTTCTTTAGCATCTCTTAGAGCTGCAAACAACTCAATTTGGGGCACAGAATTAAATAAATCTACATTCACACAAAACACATAACCAATGGAAGCATCTCTTTCTAGAAAAGTAATAACATCTGATGTCGTGCAAGGGAGCTATGACAAGCAGGTTGACAGACTACTTTCGGCAGGATTTTTAGGCACAGTCATCACAGTGGTTGCTGAAGCCCTCTTACAGAAGTTGAAAGCCATCAAGTTGCAGCAGCCATGTGGCAGATGAAAAGCGGCTGTCAAACTGGAGGTAGTGCCTTATGTGCCCAAGGTAGCCCACCAATTCAAAAAAGTGGCCAACAAACTTGGTGTGCCGGTTGTTTTCTCTGCTCCACACACGCTCCACACAAGAGTGGTTGCCGCATCAGACATGCAAGGAAGTTCAATTGCTATCACCGGGGTGGTTTACCAAATACCGCTGTCATGCAGGAAGGCCTATGTGGACCAAACAGGGCGGTACATCAATCAAAGGGCAGGTGAGTCTGCGCGGTCATTAAAAGGCAAAAGTGGTGCCCATCTCTCTCAGCACTGCGCTGTGTGTTATCAGTGCCCTTGAACGGCAGAGCATTTGCCACAGGCTAGATGCAAGTAGTGCAAAAAGTGTCAACAACGGTTTCATGAGATAAAGATTTTAGGAAAAAGCAAAGATACAAGGGCAAGGGAACTACTGGAAGCATTTCATACAAGAAACAGAGGTGTATATTGTGTTACCGATACATATGTGATCCTCTTCAAATCGGAGATGGCATATCTGGAACTGTTCTGTTGATAGTGGTGTGTGTGGACTGGTATCTGCACGTGTTCTGGTTGTTCCTTAGATTTGCTGCGCTGTCAGTGAATAAAGTTAGATGAAGTTTAGTGCTAGTCCTGTGTGGTCCTTTCCTGTGTTCGTCTTGGTTGCGCTACAGTTCTTTTGTTACAACATTCATCCATCTAACCCAACAAAAAGTTCTAAATCATACTAATAATAGCTAATACACTGAAAGGAAACCAACAGTCACAGATAACAAAAAAAGCATAAGGAAATATGTTTTCTTTTTTTAAGCGGTTGTGCTGTTGATACTTTGTTCACTAATGCATTGCCTTACTCTGATACCTTAAGGCAAAAAATGTAACGCTGGAAGAAGAAAAAAGCGCGATACGCTGGAGAACGAGACTTTTTTCTCCATGCCGGCAACACAGAATAGTTTGCTTTTCTTTTTCTTTTCTCACGAGGACAGATGTTGCTGATATGGGTATTTTTGAAGGTCCTTCTCTCGGTTTGGTTTCAATGTAATAATATGCTGATCTAGAAAATTGATCAATAAGGGATATATGAATTTTTGAATACACGTAGAAATTTTACACAAATTAAATTTTCAAGAGTGTGAAGAGAAATGTGAACAGCCGAGCAGTAAAGTGGCAAAGCTTCTGCTGTTTGGATCTGCACCAAACCCTGGCCAATCACACCCACCCCCCTCTCCGCTGGTATGTGTCATCGCTTTCGAGGCAACAAATACAACTAGTGCTGAGCACACTGTACAAAGAGCGAATAATTTAACACGAGAGAATATAGAAAAAAAATTGGAAGCAAACCTACCACAAATTTACAGTTTGCACAGTGACCAGGGAAGGAAGAATAACTAACACGGCTGTGGGTAAAGCAGCCTTACTTCTAGAAGCCGAAGAGGCTGCCGTTGCTCTACCCATCACAGATCCATCGACGCCCACCGCCTTGACTCCAAGTGAGTCATTACGAATTTTTGTAAAGGTGCAGTAGGCAATACGGAAGCCCTCATCTTGCTGCGTTGCACTCCGCAACATTTAATGGAATTGATGTGGGTCTCAGCTTAATCAGAAAATCCAGGAAACGAGGAGGGAGATGGTAGAGCCCGAGGTCTGAGAGGAACCGGGAGATCAGCCCCTCAGACACGGACCCCCTTGGTGAAGCACTGACGAGGCACCATGGCATAACGAAGTATTGTAAGGATAGAAGAATTTATCTGTCTCCGCATGCGGAGCTTAGCAAAGCACAGGCAAAGATGCTAAGAAAGATCCAGACTCGATACATTTTAAGCTCCCACGGGTTATCGTTCTACGAACAAAGGTGTATAACCGTGCATGCCTAAAATGCCAGGAATTGGAAACCCAAGATCATCAATTATGGGGATGTGAGGTCAAGCCTCCACCTCACAAGCTCATGCTAGCTCCCTCTGAAGAGAGCTGGAATCAAATGCTGTTGAAGCAGAAGACCACACAGAAAGCTCTTGTCAACTGGACCTTGAAGGCCACCCCCGCATGAGGGCTACACTGAGGTACAGTCGCCCACGATCTACAAGTCCTTGGCGTTCAAAGTTGTTTCTCTCTCATGATTTACTGGTATGTCACGTGGGTGCCACACCTCCAGTGCTCCTCCATATGAAGGTCAAATAGCGGCGCCGGTAGCTATGGCGTGACTAGGCCGCTAAAGCTTTTGGTTTAAAAGACATCGTTATGTTAAGCCCGTACTTTAAGAATTGCAGGATTGCACTTAAGTCTGCTTAAGGATGAGAATGCGAATTATATTTCTTTTCCTCTCTTTCTCTGTTTTTCATTTTCATTTCTTTAGTTTTTCTTTTCGTTTGTTTTTATAGTTATTTTTTTTCTTTATTCCAATTTTTATCTTATTTTTTTACTATTTCTTTCTTGTATTTTCATTCATTAGATATATGTTTCTTATCAACTGTAGCTTAATCAACTTTTACGACTTATTTTTTTACCACACAACTTATGAATAACAGCTCGTGCGGAGAACTTCCGTCCACAACTTCCGTCTAGAACTTCCATATAAAACTTCTGTTTGCGCCACTCATGCCCCAAGAAAAGCGTACGCCTTAAAGTATTCCTGGCGCCCTTCGCTGAAAAACCGTATACAGTTTGTGCGACATTTTCCTTCTTGTGCGGAAAGGAACGAAGCTTTTATTTTTATTAACTACAAGCGTACGTGAGCTAACTGCCATATTTTGCAGAGAAGTACTGTCGGGATAACGCTGGCTGGAGAGAACCCATGTACATCGGTTACACTTTTAATTAAATAAGATAGCACGACTGAGGGCAAAGCAGATGTCAATAAATGAGCTGCCGTCTTTTGACGACTGCAAGCACGCGTTATATGTACGCGACTAGGTCTTTCTGTAGTTTTAGCCCTGAAAACCGCAACAAGCGCAACGGATCTGCAGAACGGTATTTGGTCATTCTAACGCGACTAAAATTTTGAAAGACCGCCGTCAGATTTGTTCAAGCGAGATGTATTGCAAGTTTTGCAAAGAAACTGTATTATAGTTCCCACAAAACCGGGTTAAAGAACGTTATCAATTTTCTTCTCCAGGCATCGCTCTTAACTGGGGAGTATATTTGATGGAGAGATTCCCAAAGTGTGAGAAACTTAAGATTGTGTAAAAACTAGGAGAAAAAAGCCTGCGAGCGCTCTGGAATAGACTAATCAATCCACCACCTGATGTTCATCTCTTGTGCGCTACTTATTTTTACCGATCACCAAAGATAATGTTACGGGGAAAAACTGTTTACATTTATTTACAAGTGCTGTGGTTACAATAAAGAGTTCCTAGCAGGGAGCACCAACGAACAAGGAGCCTCTTCTTCTTCGTTCGTCCTCTTACGCGGGAGGCCACTTCGTCTTCCACTGCCACTTCGTCGTAACATGACTCCTGGCGGCACCAGCGCGGTCTCGGCGCTAGGCCGGTGGTCGAGAAACGACGTGGTAGGGCTTGAGGCGCATGACATGAACAATATCGGTGGGTGGTATACTTGATGAGGATGCAGGCGTATGAAGAGCAACTTCATACGTGACGTCGGTTACCTGACGCACCACACGATAAGGGCCATGGTAGGGGGACAAAAGTTTCTCGGAGAGACCGACGCGGCGGGAAGGAGACCACAGAAGAACGAGCGACCCCGGTTCGTAGGTGACGTGGCGATGGCGATTGTCGTAGAGACTTCTCTGCTTGCTGGGACACTTTTAGTCGACTACGGGCGATTTGACGAGCGTCTGCAGCTATAGCAATGGCGTCACGGGCGTAGGCGGTGACGGGGCAGTCAGCTGATGGGACAAGTGCGTCCAAAGGCAGGACGGCGTGTCTTCCATATAAGAGATAGAACGGAGAGTAACCAGTTGTGTCATGCCGGGAGGTGTTGTAAGCGAACGTCACATAGGGCAAGGCGAGATCCCAGTCTTTGTGGTCAGGGGAGACGTACATCAGACAACATGTCTGTTAATGTCCGGTTCAAACGCTCGGTTAGCCCGCTCGTCTGCGGGTGGTATGCTGTGGCAATCTTGTGCTTGGTTGAACATGAGCGCAGGATGTCGTCAACAACTCGAGACGTGAAATATCGTCCGCGGTCCATGAGTAATTGACGAGGGGCACCATGTTGCAGAATAAGATTGTGCAAAAGGAAGTCAGCGACACCGGTCGCGCAGCTCATAGGCAATGCACTGGTGATAGCGTACCAAGTGGCATAGTCGGTGGCTACTGCGACCCATCTATTTCCGGATTCCGAGGTCGGGAATGGTCCAAGGAGGTCGAGCCCTACACGGTGGAGTGGCTCCGCGGGCACGTCAGTAGGGTGCAGAAGACCAGGAGGTGGTACCGAAGGCTTCTTCCTGCGTTGACACAGGTCGCCAGTGGTGACGTAACGCTTGACTGTACGCTATAAGCCAGGCCAAAAGAAGCGGCGCCGTATCCGGTCGTAGGTTCTTGCCACACCAAGGTGTCCAGCTACAGGCAGGTCATGGAGTTCTGCGATTATAGCAGATCGCAGCTGCTGGGGAATGACTTGAAGGAGGGAGGGACCGTTAGGACGGAAGTTTCGGCGATAGAGGATGTCATTTTTGGTGTCGAAGAGATGCAGGGAGCGCTTCGAGCTTCCAGAGCTGAGGCCCTCGATGATGGTTTGCAAATATGGGTCCTTGCGCTGCTCATTGGCGATGTCGTTAGGTCAGAAATGCCAAACAGGGAAGGAATATCGTCAGTGTCACTGAGATCAGGTGGCTCGGCAGGGTACCGAGAAAGGCAGTCAGCGTCTTGATGAAGACGTCCAGACTTGTACACAACAGTGTACGAATACTCCTGAAGGCGTAGCGCCCAGCGGCCAAGACGCCCGGAAGGGTCTTTCAGCGAGGACAGCCAGCAAAGGGCATGGTGGTCCGTGACGACATAAAAAGCGCGCCCGAACAAGTATGGCAGGAATTTCGCTACATCCCAAACCAGGGTGAGGCACTCCCGTTCGGTAATCGAGTAATTTCGCTCGGCGGGTGAAAGCAGGCGGCTAGCAAACGCAACGACGCGGTCTAGGACCTCGGGAGCGTTGTGCGAGCACTGCTCCGATCACGTAGCCGCAGGCGTCTGTGCGGAGTTCAGTAGGGGCCGCGGGATAAAAATGTGCCAGAATCGGTGATGATGTGAGCAGGCGGACAAGCGTGGAAAACGCATTTTATTGATCAGGGCCCCAAGTAAACTCGATGTCGGTCTTCAGTAGGTCAGTGAGGGTACGAGCGATAAGGAAAAATCTTGAATAAAACGGCGAAAGTAGGAACACAGCCCAAGAAAGATGTGCACGTCCTTCTGGGACTGTGTACGCGGAAAGTTTTGCACCGCTTCAATTTTAGCGGGATCAGGACGTACGCCGGAGGCGTCGACGAGATGTCCAAGAATGGTGAGTTGCCGGCGTCCGAATTGACATTTGGACGAGTTGAGCTGTAGCCCAGCCATACGAAATACAGTCAGGATACTGCTGAGACGTTCAAGGTGCGAGGCAAAGGTGGGCGAAAAGACAACATTATCTAGGTAGCACATACACGTAGTTAACTTAAATCCGCGAAGAAGCGAGTCCATCATCCTTTCGAAGGTAGCTGATGCATTACAAAGTCCGAACGGCATGACTTTAAACTGGTATAAACCGTCAGGTGTGACAGAAGCTGTTTTTTCGCGGTCCTGCTCATCAACGGCGATTTTCCAATAACCGGAACGAAGATCAATGGAAGAAAAGTATTGAGATCCATGGAGGCAGTCGAGAGCGTCATCGATCCTTGGGAGTGGGTACACGTCTCTTCTTGTGATGCGGTTCAGGTGGCGGTAATAAACGCAGAAACGCCAACTGCCGTCTTTCTTTTTAACAAGGACGACGGAAGAGGCCCAAGGACTGGAGGACGGTTCGATGATGTCCTTAGCGAGCATCTTTTCGACTTCCTTTTGTATCACTTGGCGTTCGGAACTGGACACCCTGTAAGGCCGGCGGTGCAGAGGAGCGGCGTCACCAGTGTTCATACGATGCTGCACAATAGTCGTCCGCGCTAAAGGGCGGTCATTGAAATCAAATATGTCCTGGAAGGATGCCAGTAAATGGGTAAGTGCCTGAGCTTGGTCTGCGGAGGAGATCGGAAGCGATCATATTGACATAATTGTCAGGTTTTGAAATAGCTGTGAAATGACCGTCCGAAGAAGGCGATACACAGTTTGTGAGTGCGGAGATCACGTACTCGTCGGGTCAGGGACAGCGTGGCGAGGAACGTGCCTTGAGGAAGCGTCTGGACGTGCATACTGAAGTTGAGAACAGGTAGACATGCGCTGTTTGCCGATACTGCGAAAACTGTGTGTGCAAGGGCAGCATCCTTTGTGAGGGGCAAATCAAGGTCAGGAGTGATGACATACTGGCCGTTGGGAAGAGGTGGAACAGATTTAAACAAAACGTAAGAAGCGGCTGCAGGTGGTGAGCGGGTGAACTCGGCAGTACAGAGACGGTGCACAATGGGGCAGGTGGTTCTAAGAGGAACGGTAGGTCCAACTCAACAACACTTGTAGCACAGTCAATAAGGGCTGCGTGCTCACTAAGGAAATCAAGGCCGAGTATGATTTCATGAGGGCAGTGGTTGAGAACGGTAAAGAGCACGGTGGTTTGGCGATCAGAAATCGTCACACTAGCAGCACACAGGCCGAGGACTGGGGACGTGGCGCCATCGGCAACTCGAACAACGGCTGTAGGAGCAGGCGTCAGTACTTTGCGGAGGCGGCGACGTAGGTCGGAACTCATCACAGAAATGTGGGCGCCCGTGTCAACCAGAGCAGAGACGGCAACTCCATCGACTTGTATGGTCAGTAAATTCCGCGGGGCACGAAGAACTAAACGAGGATTTTGGGTTTTGGGGCCGGGTCGTCACTGCAGCATCAATTCTAGACGCTGCAGAAGCTAGTTTTCCGCCTGTGATTGTCCGTAGGGACTAGGAGAGGTAGCGCGTGGTCGTTGCGGCGAACGGGACTGGCGGCGCTGTGGGGATGCTGAGAGGCTGAAGCGGGGCGGCGAGACGTCGGTGGTCGGGCTTGATGGGTCCAAGGATCGCGAGAAAGTGCTTGAGCGGGGAGCATCGGGGCGAAAAGGGGGAGTCGAGGAACGGTTCCGCTGGGAAGAGTACTATCGACTATGGCGAATACGGGCGATGTGGCCTACACCGGAGCAATTGAAGCCTATAGGCCTGTCGTCAGGCGTACGCTACTCGAAGGGATTGCGTGGTCGAGTAGTGGCGTAAACAGGCCGGACAGGATAAACAGGAGGGACTTCGGGTACTTGGGGGGATGAATAGCGGCGACTGAGATGAAACCCAAGTTAGCAATTTCCTCTCGCACGACTGCTTGAATAAGACGAAGGGCCAACGACTGGTCGGCCACAGGAGTTGCTAAGGAAGCCGGACCAATTGTTTCAAGCTCACGGCGCACAATACGAGTCACGTTCACAGGTGAGGTCGGCTGGTTCTGAGAACAAAGATCTTGGCAGGAAGAAGACGCAGCCGTGTTGGGCAGGCGTGCAATATGCTGGGTGATCCGTCGGCTTTTCGCGTCCTGAAAGCGGCGGCATTCTTTTATGATGTCGGCGATCTTGTCGCAGTTTTTGTAGATGAGCAGATAGAAGGCGTCGTCTGCGATGCCTTTGAGCACATGTCCGACTTTGTCCGTCTCGCTCATCTTTTTATCCACTGTGTAGCACAGAGACAACACATCTTGAATATAAGAGACGCAGGACTCCGTGCATGACTGGACACGACTGGCAAGATCTCTTTTAGCGGCAAGCTGCCGGCCGAGTGGTCTGCCGAAAAGGTCAATAAGCTTCTGCTTGCAGTCAGCCCAACTGGTCAGTGTCTCTTCGGTGGCATCATACCACTTGAACGCCTTGCCCTTAAAGTAAAAAAACTATGTTCGCAAGCATGAAAGTTTGGTCCCAGCGGTTGTTAGCGCTGCACCGTTCATACCTGCGAAGCCAAGTCTCGACGTCTGCGTCATCGTCGCCAGAGAAGCATCCAGGACCACGAGGGTGAGTGAGGGCGACGGAGGACACCGATGCTGCCGAATCTTGGGGGGATGCTTCCGTCATTGTCGGCCATGGTAGGTATCGTCCGCTACGTAGTTCCGTCTTGCCGCACCTGCACCAAGGATGTTACGGGGAAAGACTATTTACATTTATTTAGAAGCGCTTGGGGTTAGAATATAGAGTTCCTAGCAGAGAGCACCAACACGAACAAGGAGCCTCATCTTCTTCTTCGTTCGTCCTCTCACGCGGGAGGCCACATCATATTCCACTGCCACTTCGTCGTAAAAATATTGTTACATGGTGACAACCTGAAGAATCAGACGTGATGTGAGATAGCAATGGTGTGATTTAGTGGCTACGGGCCTAGCCCGAGCTATCCGTCCCGCGGCACTGCCCGCTTTGTCACCTTATAGGCCTTTGCATAACCTGGGGCCACCAAGCGATCGCCTCGATGGGTAAGTAGAAGAACAAACCTGACGATAAGACGAAGAAAGTGGTAATGGAAATTGCAGATTTTTTTATTCGAAACGTTCGCTATAAGTCATTGTGAGACGTATATCCGGATGTGTATGCAATATGCCAATGCGCATATGTAATACTGAAGATCGCGTAACGTAGAATTTCAGGCCCTAAACTTTTGCCCGCTTTACATTCTTTTATTAAGTGATGACAGATCCATATCTCGATGCATGTGTCCACATATTCGAAATGTCGCTAAAATTTGTTTCTGGTGCCTTTAGAGTCTAGCGTACTTTTAAAAGTACATTCGTATTAACAAAGATGTGAAAGCACTCACTCAATATTTTTTAATTATTTCACAGTTTTGTCGGCAGAGGGTCTGCTGACACCCTTAAACCGCGATGGCGGGCTTCCCGTTCTTCACTATGGCATCTATTCGTACAGAACGTTCGGGGCAGTTGATTCCCGCCAAGTGCACCGGTTAACGCTAGTTTATAATTTTCTACCGGTCACGTTTATCAACGTATTTCTCTAGTATCGAGTGAACAGATGCAAGAGAGACATAAGGATGCTCTGTATGCTTTGAATATTACGCACCTTACACCTTTTTTGCGCCACAATGAAGCAAACGCTGCGGCACTTTTCGTACTACACTGGGTTTTTTCTGTAATCACAATGGCGCTTGCTGTTACACGTTGCCGATCTCATGATTTTTTTTTTTACTTTTTTCTAAAGAAAACAATTTTTCGTCTCAGCGAGGTCATAGAGGTCGCTGCCCAAGTTGCCAACGATCCTGGAGAGGAGGTTAATGTAGTTATAGTTCGTCCGAATCCTTCAACTGAAACTGACGAAGAAGGAGACGATGATTGTACTGGCTCCGTCGTTTTAAACAACCTTTCAGGTGAGGACAAGTCATCGATTAATGTGGAGCACTCGCAATTTAGAGCGCTGTTGAGGAAAACTTTGCTTCTTCAATGCAGGCACACTGGAAGTCCACTGCGCTGGCGATGAGGAAGAGAGCATCGATACCACCCCTACTGTGAAGCGAGCAAAACTTTCGAGCATCAACTGGATGTACAGTCACCTAAATTATACCCTGCCCCCTACAACTAATGAAGCTGAAGAGCGAAAGGCAAAGTTTAGGTCTCAATATGCGGCACATTCGCCGAGGCAAATATTCAGCAGACTTCTTGACGAAGAAATACTGACCCACATCATCGTTCAGACCGGAACCTATGTAAAAAAGAAAAATGAGCCCGGTTTTTCTGCGACATAAGATGATATGAAGAAATTTATTGGAATTCTCTTCTTGACTGCTTCCCACCGAATCCCACTTCAAAAGGTGTATTGGTGTGTCGACGAAGACGTTGGAATACTTCAAGCCCCCAAGTGCATCAGCCGCGGTCGGTTCCTGGAGATAAAACGCCTCTTGCGCCTAACTACCTAGGACTTCATTGAGGAAACAACGGAGGAACAAATTTATTAGAAGAAAGCCTGTTCGATTAGGCTACAGGAACCTGGTGCTTTGCAGCTCTGACGGATATTGCTAGACGGATATTATTTACTCTGGAAGGTCCTTGAGTTCAGACAAGAAATTACTGGGAACGCTTGTTGTCGTGTCGCTGCCTGAAGCTATTTCAACACCTAGGGACCATGTTGTCTTTTTCAACAATTTCTTTAGCAGCCATGGCCTCCTTGTAACGTTTTAGCAGAAGGAATTTCGGGCTACAGGAACCCTTCGTGAAATACGACTTAAGAAATGCCCACTCCCCTGAAAGAAAGAAGCGGAAAGGAAAGAGGGAGGAGATATTTGTTCCCGTTTTGACAGTGAAGGAGAGATACATTTGTAAAATGGAAGGACAGCAGTGAAGTTTCTATCGCAAGCAACTATGAGAGCATTGGACCAACATGTTTTGTGAAGCGGTGTTAGCCTAGAGCGCACAAAAAAGTAGGCGTTCCTCAAACAAAGTTGTTTTCCAGCTACAATAGCGGCATGGGAGGCGTGGACCTTTCGCATCAAGCTTTGAACAACTACAGGATCCGCACCAGGGGCAAGAAGAGGTGGTGGCCCTTGTTCAGACAGATTCTTAACATTACAATGGTCGATGCCTGGAATATTCACCAACTCGCAGCAGAGGAGCGTATTGACCTTCTTGCTTTTGAACGAAGTGTAACTCGCCATTTCCTGTGTCTTGGCACTAAGCAACCAGCCGTTCGGAGATGTCCTTCTTCCATTGTGCCTGATGTAGTTTTCGACAAAGAAGGACACTTTCCGCACAAACCAGAGAAGCAAATACGATGCCAGTATTGCCGCAAGATATCCACGTGGGCCTGCGAGAATTGCAATCTAACCCTCTGCGCAAAGTACGGGTGTTTCAATAAGTTTCACGCCACCAAGTGTTGTGTTGTGCTGGGTTTAGTGCACATAAGCAGCTAAGGCTATCATGGGCTAAGCTCAAGATAAAGTAAAATTGATTTCTGGAGAATTTACAGATAAGAAAAAATATGGTGGCGCAGAAAGCTTCAAAAGGTATTTCCCTGTACCTAGTATTGAGAGGGAGAACAAGATTTATAAATGGCTAATATTAAAAGCTGTAAGTGAGGTCGGATAACCTCAGCAGCTGTCCTGTATGGGGCAAGGATCTGGAGGCTCCCAACCATTTAAATAGACACCTCGGCCTTGTTCTCATGAAAGAGAAAGTGCCTGAGGTGCATCAACGACAAGTGGGATATTCACAGTGAATCGAAAAATCCAGCTTCTCTTGAAAAGTTAAAAACAGAAGACATATCAACAATCGCATAATCACTTAAAAGCAGCGCAGGGTGAAATAGAATCCATTGGTTCTAAAACTGAGTAAAATACTTCTTTATTAGTTTTGAGAGTTTGAGCATGGTAATAAAATAACGTGTAGTGTGAGCTGGTCTCCTCATCTTTCACAAAGAGGCTTGTCTAGATTGGTTACTAAGAAATTATGTGTCAGGTGTGTATCCGATGCGGAGACGACATAAAGTTAATTCTGTAAAGCGTTCCTGCTGTGTACAGGTCTTCCATTCGCCAAGGACAGGCTTTACAAAGTGGCGCTTGTTGTTCATTTCATCATCTCAAGTTGTCTGCCATTCAGCCTTCAGATTACTGTGTATTAATTCCATGCAGTCTTTGTGGGGCACGCTGATTTTCTCAATTTCACGTCTGCCAGCTTGTGCAGGACATTTGTCGGCTCTTTCATTACCATCTTTTCCAACATGGCTTGGCACCCGGCAGAATTTTATGATACGTCCCTGTGTTGTGACTTTTTCTATGTTATGTAATATGCTATGTATGTTATGTACTATTTTATGTTTCTGTATCATTTGGCAGCGGCAGCATCACCCTACGAACATCACCACTTACTCTGCTGTCGAAACTGTGCAGATACGACGAAGAGCGGTCTTTACCTGGATCGTCTGACGCTGCTCGGCCCCATCGGACACGGCGGGTTGTCTGGCTTTTCCTGCCACTCAAGTCACCGTTCAACTACTGTTCTACGGCACGACCAGCTTTGCACGATATCACCGCTGCTATCATCGCTGCGCCTCAGTGCGCCTGCGCTCCGGACGGAGCCATCGACCGTATATAAATCAGAAGCACCTGGCGAAGCTGTCATTTAGCAGCGGCAGCAGCACGCTGTGAACATCACCACTTACTCTGCTGTCATAATTGTGCAGGTTAGTTTGTACTCATATTCTTCTACTTAATGGTGCCTGTGCTGCGGTCGTTGCCAAACACCTCTAGTGCACTTTCCTGTGTTGGTTCTAGCGACATTTTTTCGCAGTAAAAACCACGTCTAACACCGGCTGCACTTGTAATGTAGTCTTTCATGAGAGCGAAGGACGCATAACTTGTTCAGAGTGCCCACAGGAGTACCATTTCGCAAAATGTGCGGGGCCAGTGGAAAAGCATTTCAAGGAAAAATCTGACGCTGCCAAGAAAGCGTGGTGGTGCCAAGATTGTCGGAGCTCGGCGTAACATGGTAGCTGCAGTGATGAAAGCAAGACCGATGGAGATATAAAGGCTATCATTAAATCTATTAATCTGAAGCTTGAAAGCCCACCGGCCCTCGTAACTTGAGTGGAAGCCATGGAGGAATCTATAAAGCACATCTCTGCCATTTCTGAAGATTTAAAAAACACAATTGGCGTGCAAGAAAATGAGATTATAGTGCTCAGAAAGAAGGTGCAAAAACTTGAGGAAAAGGATGAAAACAACTTATCAGCTCAGGTACAACTTCGACGAGAAGTAAATGGGCTTAAATTTAGAAATAGGCAGCTGAATTTGGAAGTTCATGGTGTTCCTTCTCTGAGAGATGAAAACTTGCTCCCGATATTCACTGAGGTCGCAGATAAGCTGAAGAGGCCTCATCTCGTCAACCAGGACATTGTCTCGGCACACAGGCTGCCCGCTAAGAAAGGTAAGATACCCGGCAAAATCGTGCGCTTCACAAGGCAGGTGATGGTTTATGGTTTATGGGGGTTTAACTTCCCAAAGCGACTCAGGCTATTTATTTATTTATTTATTCAAAATACCTTACAGGGCCCAGAAGGGCATTGAGTAAGGGGGGCAAAACAATAGATTAAGCAAATAGGAAGAATAAATTAAAAACAACGCGTGATACAAGGCAAAAATTGAACACAATTATAAATATACAGGGCAAAACGTAACTAAAAGACATACATCACCGCGAGTAACAAAAATTAAATTAGTAGCAAGAATGCATCGCAAGTGCCCAATAGGCATCAAAAGGAAAAAGCAGTAGTCATAAAAAACATACAGATGGCTGAAATTGCACAAGAAACCAAAACTTTGTAAAATACCAACGAGAAGAAAATGGGACCAAGGACACAGAACAACCTGAAACAAGACACAATGTCGTTAAAGAAAATGTTTGTGCAGTTGGTCTTGAAAAGATTGGTGGTTGCCGATAGATGCGATACAGTTGGGAAGATCATTCCAAAGAATGAGAGACGCTATGAGAGACGCCGTAGTGAAGGGCTCCGGAAATTTAGATCACCTGGGGTTCTTTAACGTGCATTGACATCGCAGAGCACACGGTCCTCTAGAATGTCGCCTCCATCGAAATTCTACCGCCGCGGCCGGGATTGAACCCGCGTCTTTCGGGCCAGCTTCCGAGCGCCATAACCACTCAGACACCGCGGCGGCTGCAGGTGATCAGGGAACTTTGATAGAGTAAGAAGAACAACCTAAAAGACAACAAAAAATTGGGCGAAAAAGGCCAAGCTCAAATATGTATGGTATACCTATGCGAAGGATCTTGTGCGGATGATAGATGGGGCATACGCAATTCATATTAAATGTCTCGGGACATTCATAGCCTTAAGCCAAAATGAAGTGTGCACGTAGCGGTATACTTAAGTGAACAGGGTAAAGATGTATGAGCACACCTTTTACTCACCAGATGGCCTGAACATTACGGTATCTAATTTTAGGTCTTCCGTACTAAAATGTGTACACCTAAACAAAAGATCTGTCCGCAACAAACATTTTCTCTTGAAGAATTCGTCAGTAAATTTTCTTTTAGCTTTTCTGTTATTATGTTGAGCGAAACATGCAGCACGAACGAGAGTGACGTTTTCAGAATGAAAGGCAACAGTACGCACTACATCAACCGCCCTTGTGGTCGCAGAGGTGGCACTGCAATTCTCTCTTTGGAATAAATTGACTGTGAACTGCTTGATTCATTAAGCACAGTAACTTCAGACTATGAATTGTTAAGTTTAATTGAAGATAAGGTAATATATTCGGTCTGTTATCGGCCGCCAACTAGGCTTTAAACATATTTTTATTTTTATGAAGGCTTTCTTTCATTTGTTGTAGAGAAGAAGTATAAACTAATCGCCGCAGGATATAATGCTGATGTGGGTGTTAACACTCCTACTAGTGCAAACTTTAACAACTTTCTCTTGTGATATGAATTTGACAACGTTAATTATGAACCCACCAGTATAACAACTCAATGTTAGTCAGTGCTAGACATATAACAAACCTTTCATCGCAATATATCATACCTGGTGCCCTATCATGTTCCATTAGTGATCATCTTCCCGTGTTTCTTTGTTTAAAAGTTGTCCGCACTCTAAAACTGTTCGTCTGCTGACAGTCTTTACCAGCCAGTAACCGATACGGCTCTTAACGCTTTTCGGAATGAGCTGCTTCATATAGACGGGTGCGAAGTCCTGAATTTGCATAATTCTAACGACGCCTACAATGTTTTTTAGATACCTCCAAAAGGTTATACAATGCTCATTTTCCTCTTAAAAGACGCAAAAAGAGTAGAAAAAGTCGAAAACCATGGGTCACACATGAACTGTACCAATAAATGAGAGCAAAAAATAAGCTCTACAGACAGATATTAGACACCCGCTATCCTTATGACTCGACTGCCTTTAAACCGTATCGAAACCAACTAACGAAAAAACTGCGTACTGCGCATAAAAAGTACATCTCACGTTTTTGAACGACAAAAATGAGCCGAATGAGTTGCTCTGGGACAAATTAAACACGATATTGTGTCACAATAGCCAATGTAGCTGCATTTCTAAACTAAAAATTAATGCCAAAGTTTTGCACGGGTCAGAACTGGCTGATGCTTTCAATATTTATTTTTTTCCAAATATGAGTACGCCAGGCAGCTCCTCAAATGCATGTCGATATATCAGTACGCGGAATGAGAAATCAGTATTTCAACAGCCAGTGAATGCACAGGAAGGAATTTCAGCAATAAAAAATTTAAAGAACAACAGTGGTAGGGATATCGACTAAATTCGAATAAAACCAGTAAAGTACGTCGCAGATGTCATAGCACACTAGTGCTAACGCATATTTTTTAATAAATATCTTATACAACGACATTTCCGGTGAAAATGAAAATCACGAAAGTAGTAGTGCTTTTTAAAACGGGCAGTCGAAATGAGTTGGGCAATTACCTTAATGTTGTGTTTGGTTTAGTGGCGCATAAGCCACTAAGGCTATCATGCACCAAGCTCAAGTTATAATGAATTGTTTTTGAAGATTTTTAAAAAGATATAAAACTTGCCGGTGTGGAAAGCTGAAAAAGTTATTTCCTTCTACCTAGTACTGAGATCAAAACAATATTGATAAATAGCTAATATTAAAAGTTTCAAGGCAGGTCGGGTAACCTCATCAGTTGTCCTTGGCTGTGCAAGAACTGGAGGCCCCCAAACAATCAATACAAAACCTCTGCCCTTTTCGCCGGAATGACAAAGTGGCTGAGCTGCATCGGCAAAGCACTGGGTCATGTTTTACATCTTCTTTAAAACAGCAACTTCTGTTAGAAATCTAAAAACGCAGGACATGTCGACAATTGTATTTTCACCTAAAAGCAGTGCTGGGTGAAAAGGGATACATTGGTTATAGAATGGAGAAAAGCACGCTTTCCTTTGCTTTTCTAGTTGCGAGGATGAAAATAAACTTTGATTTACTGTAAGTTCATCTCCACATGTACAAACTGGTTTGTCTTTTTTCGTAAGTAGAAAGTTGTGTGTAATGTGTGTGTGGCCTATACGAACCCAGGACATAAGAACTTCCTTGGAACGTTTTTGGGCACAGATGACTTCCATTGGCCGAAAACTGTTTCTATTAGGCGTAGTTTGTTATTTATTTCGCTGTTCCAAGCGGACTGCTATTGTTTCCTTGCATTTAAATGTATAAATTTTATGCAATCTTTATAGCAGATATATACATTTTTAATTTGCTTGCCACAAGCTTGAGCAGGGCACAAATCTGCTCTTTCGTTGCCTTTTATGCCAACGTGACTAGGTAACCAGCAGAGTCTAATGTTTTGTCCTTTTGATATGGCTGTGTAATGTTGTGCATAAGGTCGCCAAGCAGTGGAGTTATTTGATTTCCGGAATGAACGGCTGTAAGGACACTTAGCGGGTCTGAGTAAATAATACGGTTGGAGAGTTTCTCCTTTACTATTTCTTTGGGCTACACAAATGGCGTAGCATTTTGCAGGGAAGAAGGATGCACACTGTGGAAATCTTACTATTTTATTCCAATTCCCTTCTACCACTGCGCTTCCAACATATGCCTCTGTTATTGACCCATCTGTATAATATTCTATGAGACGACTGTATTTTTCATTGAGTGTAAGAAATTTTTGCATTATAGCTTCTTCCGGAATTTGTTTTTTGCGAAACTGTGTGAGGCTGGAATCACAGATTTCAGGGAAATTATACCATGGTGGCAGTAGACCCTGCCTTCGAGCCATGCTTGGCAACGTCTCTCATATGCCCAGGTTCTGGCATATCTCTTCGAATCGCAAGAGCAGTGGCCTGGTATCTTGCAGTTTATTGTTAAAGAGTATTCTAGATGGGCACTTTGTAACGATGGGATAACAAGTATGTTTGTATAGTGAACGTATTTTTAAATGTACGAGCATGTGAGCATGGCTCTTCTGTCTTTAAGCGATGTTTCATTAGTTTCTACATACAGACTATTTATGGGCGACGTTCTGTATGCACCAGTGGAAAGACGCAAGCCGAAATTATGTACTGGATCCAGTCGCTTAAGGTACAATGGTCTCGCTGATCTATAAACTATGTAACCATAATCTAGGTAGAACGTACTACCGAGCGATAAATTTGTAACAGACATGCCCTATCAGAGCCTCAGTGTTTTAGTGAGAGTATTTTTAGTATATTCAATGATTTAGAACCTTTCCTTTTGAGGGTGGTAATATGTGGCAGGAATGTGAGTTTTTTATCAAAAGTTATTCCCAAAAATTTGTGCTCGACTTTTACTGCTATCGTGACTTCATTTAGATAAAAGGTGGGATCTGTGTGCAGTCCTCCTTTCAGCGAGATCAGAATAGCTACTGACTTCTGCGTGAAAAACTTGAAACCATTTTTATCTGCCCATTTCGTCAGTTTGTTTACTGTCAGTTGTATTTGTCTCTCGCTTGTTGCTATGTTTGAGGATGTGCAGGCTATCTGGAGATAGTCGACGTAGAGTGAATACATGACTGACTTCGGGATTATTTCAGCTATGTAATTCATTTTTATAATAAAGACGGTTGTGCCTAATATACACCCCTGAGGTACTCCATTTTCTTGAATGAATGTTCTTAAGAGCGTTGAGCCTAGGCGTACGCGGAAAGAACCGGCAAGCGGCGCAGGCCATTGTTTCGGCTGAACAGCCAGTCTTTCCGAAGACTCTATCTGTGGACGGCACGAGTACGATAGGCATTACAAAAAATCACGGAAGTACTGATCTTGAATTATGTCTCAAACAACGTAACAATAATATGCTACATTGTGACGAATGTTTTTTCTTGAATAGCGCAGTAGTTGGTGCACACAAAATTTTTAAAATGTGGACGTATAAATACTGAAGTGTCTCTATATAACTAAGGCTGAAAGCGAAACAAAAGGCACGTGCCGGTGATTCATTATCTCATTTTGATGCTCAATGATTGAAATGTACCCTGGCATTTCAGCTTTTTACACGACCTCCTGAAATACGAAAAGCTTTCCGCACTCTTCTAACCAAGCCATCTGTATAAGCCATCTATCAGAAATATTGGGTGGTAAAGACAAAAAGCTTGTAACCGAGACTGTGGCAGAGATTATGAGTTCCACCACTTATCACAGAAACAATGTAACTACACTTGAGCGCATATAACACTGAAGAGCATGTTTTGCTTTTTATAATTGTGTGAAAGGCGGTTTTTCTCTCCTTTTGCCTCGCTTTAGTTAAGTAGAAAATACATATAAATGGCCGTTCTTTCAATAAAAAAAATTGTTTGTCAGTGCTTATTCTGTTTACTGTCTGTTCATGATCTACGGCTGCGTTGTGTTAAACTCGTAGTCAGACCTGTATGAAGTATACTACACACTTTTTTATGGAATTGTCGAGCAGAACGCAGTGAGCCAGGCCACTGAAAGCAAAAATTTGCTCACAGATCTAACTCACAACTAACGGGTGTGAATGCAGCCATTTCTAACATTCCATCGGATGGAGAGATTTCGAGAAGGGCAAACAGCACCACCTGCAGCTGAGCTGTCACAGAGCCCTTGGGACACGTCGTTGTTTTCATTCGTGCCTTGTCTTCGGTGGACTGATAATTATTTTCAATATCAATCTGGGAGGGTATGCTTTCAGATGTTTCCACACATTAGGAATTGCAACCAAGTAGAGAGCTGAACCAACAAGACCTAAACAAGAAATGTGGGGTAGGGGAGCTAGCTACTATGACGTTCTCTAAACTTGAAACCTGTGCAAAAACGGGACACAGAAAAGGGAACAAACACGTAGGACGAGCACATACTAACAACAGAGGCAAAACCTTCTTGCCTCTTCAACAAAGCGTATGTCGCGCAAAACACACACCACCGCAAAGGAAGAATGACCTTGTCATCCCAAAAGATTCCAGTTCCTACCAGCACAACTGAATGGAAGCCTCACTTGCGCATTTGTCAGGGCCATAACTCGCTATCTGGAAGTCTCCTAGAACTGCCGTTTCCTTTCTTTCCCTCGAACCACCGATAATCATGTTGTAGGCCTCAAACAATGCTGGCAGATACCCACTGCGGGGTGTGGCCAAGACACAAGCGGTTAATTGCTGGATACAGGAATGTTTTGACGGGAAAAAAGAAAAAAGAGCCAAAAGAGCGGTGTGAAATCTTCGTTGTCATGTTTGCAGGACCTGCGATATCTAGATACAAGCTGCACACGTGCTGCGTCTAAGAGGCTGGCAGGCTTATGTAGCCATTCGTTAACGCAGCGGCCTGTCTGTCCGATATACAACTTCCCACAGCTGGGCGGAATCTGGCAGGTGACATTCGTTCTGCAAGACACAAAGTTGTTTTGATGGTTGATGCCACACCCAACATTATTTTGTTTATCTTTATTGGTTAGTGAGCACAGACAGGACAGCTTGCAGGGCGCAGAAAGAAGAACGCCAACGCCGAATTTTTATACCATGTCTCTTCAGGCCGGGTTCGAACCCGACCGCGGCGGCTGCGTTTTTATGGAGGAAAAACGCTAAGGCGCCCGTGTGCTGTGCGATGTCAGTGCACGTTAAAGATCCCCAGGTGGTCGAAATTATTCCGGAGCCCTCCACTACGGCACCTCTTTCTTCCCTTCTTTTTTCACTCCCTTCTTTTTTCACTCCCTCCTTTATCCCTTCCCTTACGGCGCGGTTCAGGTGTCCAAAGATATGAGACAGATACTGCGCCATTTCCTTTCCCCAAAAAACCAATTATTATTATTATTATTTTCAGGCCACGTGAGACATTGGGAACATAATGCGCTTTGTTGTTGAAAAGGCAAGGATACCTCGGCGCATTAAACCACTTGCTAGCCTGCGCTGATCTCATGTGTTCCTCTCTTTTCTGCGTGCCGTTCTCTGCACAGTATTTGCTTATGCAGCTAAACAAACTTTGGATAGTTGGACACCACCACGGACGATGAAGCAGCGATCACGATTTTGGGTCGGCACCTTTATACATTCATTCCTGAAGATGCCAGGCTAACCCAGCAGGCGAAGCGTTTGCGGAGTAGTGTTACCGAGCGTCTGTTAACCGCTCGAAACGTTAACCTTTACAGCGCCATGACATCACGGAAGTTTGGGAAACACTGCGGTCTTTATATAAAGATAAACAACAAAAAGCAAATGACACTAAGCACATTGTACTCTGTAGGGCACATTTTACACCAAGAGAAGCAAAAGCGTTGCTGGAAAAGTATATGTCCTCTGCCCTTACTCTGTCGAGAAGCCCAGCCATAATAACCCAGTAAATTTGGATATAGCTATTCTTAGTGTTCCCGAAAGTATGTTTTTGCAGCCAACCAATGAATCAGAAGTCTACACAACATTTATTCATTTGAATAAGAGTACAGCATTAGATGCATGTAACATGCCAGTAAAGTCAGTGTAATATGTTTTGGAGCATATTCTTTCTGTTCTAACTCGTATATTTAACTAGGTTCTTGAACCGGGTGTATTTACAGTTGCCATGAAGGAAACTAGATTAACTGCATTTCATAAGAGAGTCAATAAAAAATTATTTTCAAATTACAAACCGATATCTGTTCTCCCAATATTTTCAAAGGAGCTAGAGAAACTAAATTATGATCGAGTAATTCTTTTTCTAGATAAGAATCAAGTGCTAAGCAATGCCCAACATGGTTTTAGGAAAAATAGATCAACAGAGACAGCCTTATTAACTCTAAAAGAAAATATACCACAAATAGTAGAAAATAACCATTAAATCTTGGGTTTATTTATTGACTTCACGAAGGTCTTTGATTGTCTTGTTCACGATATACTACTGCATAAACTTTCACTCTACGGAATTCGGGGCACACCACTGGAACTGTTTCGATCATATATGAGTGGTAAAACTGAGTGCGTACGCTTCGACAGAGAACAGTCAAATTTCTTAACAGTTAACAGTTACACATGGTGTACCACAAGGAAGTTTGGTTTAGATTGGTTTAAGGGGGTTTAACTTCCGAAAGCGACTCAGGCTATCAGAGACGCCGTAGTGAAGGGCTCCGGAAATTTTGACCACCTGGGGTTCTTTAACGTGCACTTACATCGCACAGTACACAGGCCTCTAGAATTTTTCCTCCATCGAAATTCGACCGCCGCGGCCGGGATGGAACCCGCGTCTTTCGGGCCAGCAGCCGAGCGCCATAACCACTGAGCCACCGCGGCGGCTCACAAGGAAGTATTTTCTTGCCTGTATTTATTATTATTTTTTAATTATATATTTACACTAGGCCAAACGACGAAGTTCCTAATAAATGGAGATGATAGTACAGTGGTATTTTCTGGTCCAAGTGCAGCCAAATTATTATTAAAATGCAATGATGTGCTTGACAAGCTCTTGCTCTGGTTGCAGCGCAGCTAGATAACTATTATTGCAGCAAAAACAAAAGTGATTTTCTTCCAGGCAAAAAATAAACTACTTTAAATTCAACGCGTGATTAATATGCTGATAATGAAAATCAAAATGTGCATGAGCACAAACTTCTGGGAGTCGTTTTCTCATCTAATCTCAGCTGGGATATGCAGGTAAATAACGTCTGTAAAAAGCTCGCTGCGACAACAGGAGCACTGTCACAATGCAGGAAGCTGCTACCCTTAAAGGTTAAGCAACAAATTTATTATGCATTTTTCGAATCTCATATTATATACTGTATCTTAATATGGGCAACCACTACGAAAACAAATATCGCGAAGATTCTGCGTCTCCAAAAGAAAAACCTACGTCACATCGCAAACGTGCACTACTTATCCCCAACAAACGTTTTGTTTCCATTGTATCACATTATCATCATTGACCACATGTATGACTTCCAAATGCCACGTTTGTTTTCTTTTTCTAATAGTTCTTACAAGGCCCATATAACTGAAACAGCCTCCTTTGAAATTAAACATACTTCTGCTAATATCCGCATCACGGGTACTTGGTTTGTTCTTCATTTTAGAACTAAATATAAACACCACACATTGTAACGCAATCTTCAGCGTGCACTCAAAAAATATTAACATACCACCAGTTTCAGATTCGACGAATTGCGCCGGTACTTTGCCGAGTTGTGAGGAATTTTTAAGATTCATTTCTTCTCATTCTCTAGGTGCTCTGTGATGTACGGAGATAATTTTGTGCCTTTCTGTAAAATTTTTATTATGTCATACAACTTTTTGTGTACATTCTGGTTTTCATGTATGTACATATGTTCAAAATATGTATTAGTGAACATTAAGTACATATTTGCGATTCTATTACATGTGTGTTCCTTGATTGCGTAATATTGTGCAGTAGACGAGCCTAGAAGCAGCAGTTTTAACCATACAGTTGCATTTGTTAAGTGTTATTCATTGTTTGTATTTCATAATGCGTATATTCGTTCTCTTTTGTTGTATCTTTCTTATGCTTATTTCCATCACTTGATATGTCAAAGCCACCACTATCTAATGGTTTTACGGGCCCAGTCAATCTGCGAGAGCAGCTTTTTGCCTGGAATTCCTTCCAGCTTTGTTCTCGAGAAAATAAATTCAATTCAATTCAGTGCTACGAAGAAAGAGGTGCACGTGGCTATGCTTACTTGCTATGCGTTACCATCACCGTCTTCGTAATTAGGGCTGGCAAGAGCCCGCAAACATGTAGGGGTGTGAACACGGGGAACAAGCGCTACGAACGATGCCCGAAGACACAATGCGCGATAGTATCAGCAGGTCTTGGCCCACACTTGTCGGAACAAAAAATTCACAACGTTTATGGCATTTTGCCCAATTCGGGAAACTCAGCGGTAGCAGCAATGCGTTTAAGCGCCCGTGACGCTTCACATTTGAGTCATTGCATAGTCCAGGCACGATCGTGGTTTCTTTGCGGAAGCTACCGAAAGTGTAATTTTTCCTTATTTTTCTTTCATCACAAGCCAAGGTACGCGCACTAGAGGATAAAAATCTCCTCTAGTCGACTCCACTTAACACTGTTCAGCGGTAACTATTGATCATCATATTTCCGCAGATTTTCTGTCCCGGCGCTCTGGCGCCCCTTGCTATATATGTCTATTCTTGTAATTCACGTCTTTACCCTGAAGGGAAAAGGGTTATCAGTCCTCGCATTACATGTCGTGTTCATGTCGATTTCATGTTCTTCATATTTACTACGATATTACGAAGTCGCGTGTATTCCCCGCTCACTATGCTCTGCTTCTGCTCCTTTTATACTTCCCGTCTTTTATCTTTCCATAGCTACCTGCGTTGTCCGCAATATAGCTTCAAGCGTTTGCGGTGACCTCCCAGACAATGATGCCTAAGCAAGTGTCAGCAGGATACAACTAATATACACTTTTCTCATAAGAAAAATGATGAGCTGCTATTGATAACCTGAGAATAGCCGCGAAATGCAGCTCACCCCGATATTATTGGACGCAGAATTTCATTCGGTCTCATACTTCGAGCCTGAGGTCAATATCTACCTTAGGAATATGCATTTCCTTTACGCATGAAGTGCTCCACTCCCTATCGTAAACTGGCCTCGTGTTAAAACTCTTCAACATTACTTCAGTTTATTCGATAATGATTCTACTGGGCTTCCGCATGAGTTTTTAAGCCCTCAGAAACATGTACAAATTCTTGCTCTCAGTTACCGGCCTATAGCTAAGTTCTCCATCAACTATTGGCTCTTTCGAAACCGTTCTATTTGAAGGAACTGGATAAATGATGAGCCCAAGGCGAATAGGGCGCCTTTCTCATGGGGTTTTAATCCTGTCCCGCAATAAAGATGTTCTAGGCTATTGAATCCACTGAATAATTTTTTAAGCTCGTTGTTAGCTGCAGTAAATAGACGGTGTGCTCTTGTCTAACTTATTTCTGTATTACTTTTTATCCTCTTTGTGTTTCCGTTTACTTGTTATTCTACTGCAGCGGTTAAAGAGAACGCGCGACATAATCAGTTGCAGTTATATCACCGACTAACAGTGCTAACATGTGCAACGACTCCCGCTCTAAGTACTCCCTAAGCACTCCCTAATGACTAATGACTGCTGCCCACCACCCCTCGATGTTTCCGCGGGATCAGTCACCGCCCGCAACTCACTCTGGGTCAAATTCTATCATGTGTAACTCTTTTACAGCGAACGACATCGTTCAATAAATATCATGTGCCAGCATTAAAAATTCATTTCCGCACCCTTATGAACCAATGCACGCATCGCTGCAGCAGCTCCGGCAGAATGAAACGCTTTTCTGTAATTTAGCATAGCTCTATAAAAGGCCGGGAAATATTTTGCGCATTTCTGGCATTTCTAAAGAACAAGCTTTACTTTTACGTAATCTTTCTTAAAACAAGTGTTTCCTCTTTAGGTAACTCGTTAATTTAATTTGCATCCTGTGAAATCACTTATATTTCAATGGAATTGAATTTAACGCCGGCCTTCTTTTACCCAACTAGATGGACACCTCTAATGAACATCCGTGTACTATGCGTTCACAACTACAAAATAATTCACTTCCTTTGTGCGTGTACAACATTTATTCACTCTTCTTACGACACTACAAGAACTAAAACAGAAGTCTTGCAATAAAATTCCACCTTTCTGGCCAACCATGTCTGCAAAGATAGTACTGGTTGCATGAAGTACATCCACAATGCTTGTCTACACATTCCTAGTATTATAGAACCAAATAACAAGGTAACACATAAGTAGACATGCGCAATAAATATTGCAACATTAGTCACCGCTTTCGCAATGCGCCGATAAGATATTGTGTAATAAGCTGACAGGTAGACTGCAAAGCAAAAAATAGAATTATTGCCGACTCTCTTAACCATGACTGCAAAGCAATAAATAGAATTATTGCCGAGTTTCTCAACCGTGCCGCGTTTGTAAGGACAAAATGTGCAGCTATACAAGGTAATGTAATTATTGTAAAGCTTCATCATCCCGATGCTTCACGAGGAGCATTTTGGGGGGCTGGAGAATAAATTTGGACAGACCACACGGGGTGCATTAGCATCAAGTGATATGTCACATCACACGTGCATATCTCACATTTCGTATCCATTTAAGGGCATCAACCGGGTCCAGGATCCCCTTCGAACGACATTGGGCAAATTTGGAGAATGCTGTATCTACGGACTAAAGCGGGCAGCTGAGAAAAAAATTTGCAATATTTTCGGCGGAGAAATTTGGTAAATGTAAGTATCGGTAACTGTATATATTGTCACAGTTGCACTTTGCAGCTTTATTCATCACGGTTTGAATACTTGCCATCAAGCTGCGTAGGAAAAGGAGAATCTCAGTGCGTTAATATTCGTAACAGGGACTCAGAAAGCCGATGCAGTCCAGCAGTATTCCGCAGGGCATAAAGCAGGCAGTGATTCCTGAATGAGACGGGAATGATCCGTTCGCTATTTGTTGAAAGCGCAGCCAGAGCATAAGAAGCCTGCAAACTTCGATCTCTTTGCCCGCGGCCATGCTGCATGAGCTCTACAACAAGTCGCTTCAGGGGCGCGCCATAAGCAGGGCTTTTAGGTGCCATAAATGCTGTAAGCACGAAATGCACGCTGTCCTCACTCGCCGCATCACGCTTTTCTTGTCATCTGTGCGAAATGTCCAGGAGCCATTTCAGCCTCACGTAGACGTGTGTTCCTCTCTGGGTGACCGCCAGGGATTCACTTTCTACACTCCGGCTTTTGATGCAAGAGGCGCCGCAGGTGCGCAGCAGTTAAGGAGGAATCTTGCCAACATCCTTAGTCGAAGTCATGATGAACCTTTCGGGAAATAGAACTCAGCTCTAGACAAGGTTGTACCATTCCTCGTCTTCCGTCTTTCACCAGGTCCTTGTTGTTATTTATTTACTTTTCTTCAGCGCGCATCTTGACTTCTCAAGTGATCGCAGACTGCAGGTGTGTGCAGGAAAACATGGATGCGAGCCCCCAAAACAAAGCTAAAATGCCAGTGAGACGCCTCTGAGAAGGCGCAAGATAGAGGTATCTGCGGCCAACAAACTTAAACAAGGTTGAGGAACCACCCGACCCCACCTGCTTGGACACCGGGGACCTTTTGGTAGGAGTAGACGCCGATAATATCACGGCCAGAGCCTGCGCGAAACGACATTGCGTACCTCTGAAAACAGAATGATATCTCTGATCTGCGGTGCTGTGCGTTACGGGAAATGAATGTCACAGATTAGAAGCCGTACTTGACTACTAGAATACTTACTACGACATCCATTCCTTCTCAAATCTA
>JARKHS020004779.1:0-13679 GCA_030143305.2 Amblyomma americanum | reverse complement strand
TTTTTTCGCGTCAAAACATTCCTGTATCCAGCAATTAACCGCTTGTGTCTTGGCCACACCCCGCAGTGGGTATCTGCCAGCATTGTTTGAGGCCTACAACAAGATTATCGGTGGTTCGAGGGAAAGAAAGGAAACGGCAGTTCTAGGAGACTTCCAGATAGCGAGTTATGGCCCTGACAAATGCGCAAGTGAGGCTTCCATTCAGTTGTACTGGTAGGAACTGGAATCTTTTGGGATGACAAGGTCATTCTTCCTTTGCGGTGGTGTGTGTTTTGCGCGCATACGCTTTACGCTTTGTTGAAGAGGCAAGAAGGCTTTGCCTCTGTTGTTAGTATGTGCTCGTCCTACGTGTTTGTTCCCTTTTCTGTGTCCCGTTTTTGCACAGGTTTCAAGTTTAGAGAACGTCATAGTAGCTAGCTCCCCTACCCCACATTTCTTGTTTAGCTCTTGTTGGTTCAGCTCTCTACTTGGTTGCAATTCCTAATGTGTGGAAACATCTGAAAGCAGACCCTCCCAGATTGATATTGAAAATAATTATCAGTCCACCGAAGACAAGGCACGAATGAAAACAACGACGTGTCCCAAGGGCTCTGTGACAGCTCAGCTGTAGGTGGTGCTGTTTGCCCCTCTCGAAATCTTTCGATCCGATGGAATGTTAGAAATGGCTGCATTCACACCCGTTAGTTGTGAGTTAGATCTGTGAGCAAATTTTTGCTTTCAGTGGCCTGGCTCACTGCGTTCTGCTCGACAATTCCATAAAAAAGTGTGTAGTATACTTCATACAGGTCTGACTACGAGCTTAACACAACACGAACACGAACACGAACAGACAGTAAACAGATCACGAACAGACAGATCACGAACAGACAGTAAACAGAATAAGCACTGACAAACAATTTTTTTTTATTGAAAGAACGGCCATTTATATGTATTTTCTAACTTAACTAAAGCGAGGCAAAAGGAGGGAAAAACCGCCTTTCACACAATTATAAAAAGCAAAACATGCTCTTCAGTGTTATATGCGCTCAAGTGTAGTTACATTGTTTCTGTGGTAAGTGGTGGAACTCATAAGTTCTGCCACAGTCTCGGTTACAAGCTTTTTGTCTTTATCAGTCACTATTTCTGATAGATGGCTTATACAGATGGCTTGGTTAGAAGTGTGCGGAAAGCTTTTCGTATTTCAGGAGGTCGTGTAAAAAGCTGAAATGCCCGGGTACATTTCAATCATTGAGCATCAAAATGAGATAATGAATCACCGGCACGTGTCCCCTGTTTCGCTTTCAGCCTTAGTTATATAGAGATACTTCAGTATTTATCCGTCCGGATTTTGAAAATTTGTGTGCACCAACTACTGCGCTATTCAAGAACAAACATTCGTCACAAAGTAGCATATTATTGTTACGTTGTTTGAGACATAATTTAAGATCGGTACTACTGAGATTTGTTGTAATGAGTAGCGTACTCGTGCCGTCCACGGGTACAGTCTTCGGAAAGACTGGCTGTTCAGCCGGAACAATGGCCTGCGCCGCTTGCCGGTTCTTTCCGCATACTCCTAGGCTCAACGCTCTCAAGAAAATTCATTCAGGAAAATGAAGTACCTCAGGGGTGCATATTAAGCACGACCGTTTTTTGTTATAAAAATGAATTACACAGCTGAAATAATCCCGAAGTCAATCATGTATTCACTCTACGTCGACTATCTCCAGATAGCCTGCACATCCTCAAACATAGCAACATGCGAGAGACAAATACAACCGACAGTAAACAAACTGACGACATGGGCAGATAAAAATGGTTTCAAGTTTTTCACGCAGAAGTCAGTAGCTGTTCTGTTCTCGCTGAAAGGAGGACTGCACACAGATCCCACCTTTTATCTAAATGAAGTCACGATAGCAGTAAATGTCGAGCACAAATTTTTGGGAATAACTTTTGATAAAAACTCACATTCCTGCCACATATTAACACCCTCAAAAGGAAAGCTTCTAAATCTTTGAATATACTACAAATACTCTCACGGAAACACTGGGGCTCTGATAGAGCATGTCTGTTACAAATTTATCGCTCGGTAGTACGCTCTACCTTAGATTACGGTTGCATAGTGCCGCGAATATTCGCAGTGTTTGTTCGTTTTTCAAATCTGCCGCCACACTACTTTATCGCTTTGTTTGCGACGCAAGACGTGACTAGATTTATCTCGATTGATCGCAGCCAGGCAGAGCTGACTCTACGTTGTTCCGGAACGTTCTAGTAACTTTGCACGCTTTATCTCGAAAGTTCGCTATCAGCTTTAAACTGAGCACGGCCAACAGCGGCGGGCATTTTGTTTGACGACCGCCGAGCACGCTTGTCGCTTCGCCGCCGCCGATTGATTCAGTCCATTTTGAGCGCAAGTCAGCCCAATAAACAGTTTTCTTTTAGAAGACCTTTTGTCCGTCTTCATCGCTGCTTCGACTGCCGTCACCACTACGTGACAATAGTTTATGGGTCAGCGAGACCATCTTACTTTAAGCGACTGGATCCAGTATATAATTTCGGCTTGCGTCTTTCCAGTGGTGCATACAGAACGTCGCCCATAAATACTCTGTATGTAGAAACTAATGAAACATCGCTTAAAGACAGAAGAGCCATTCTCACATGCTCGTACATTTTAAAAATCCGTTCACTATACAAACATATTTATTATCCCTTCGTTACAAAGTGCCAATCTAGAATACTCTTTAACAATAAACCGCAAGATACCAGGCCACTGCTCTTGCGATTCGAAGAGATATGCCAGAACTTCGGCATATTAGACGGGTTGCAAAGCATGGCTCGAAGGCCGGGTCCACTGCCCCATGGTATAACTTCTGAAATCTGTGATATCAGTCACACACAGTTTCGCAAGAAACAAATTCCGGAAGAGGCTATAATGCAAGAATTTTTTACACTCGAGGAAAAATACAGTCGTTTCACAGAATATTATACAGATGGGTCAATAACAGAGGCATATGTTTGAAGCGCAGTGGTAGACTTCCACAGTCTGTATCCATCTTCACTGCAGAATGCTACGCCATTTGTGTAGCCATAAAAAATATAAAGGAGAACCTCTCCAACAGTATTATTTACTCAGACTCGCTTACAGCCTTTCATTCCGGAAGTGCAATAACTCCACTGCTTGGCGACCTTATACACAACATTACAACAGCATAGCAAAAGGACAAAACATTAGACTCTGCTGGGTACCTAGTCACGTTGGCATAAAATGCAACGGAAGAGCAGATTTGTGCTCTGCTCAAGCTAGTGGCAAGCAAATTAAAAATTTAAATATCCCCAATAAAGATTGCATAAAATTTATACATTTAAATCAAGGAAACAATAGCAGTCCGCTTGAAACAGCGAAATAAATAACGAACTACACCTAATAAAACCAGTTTTAGGCCAATGGAAGCCATCTGTGCACCAAAAACGTTCCAAGGAAGTTCTCATGTGCCGTGTCCGTATAGGCCACACACACATTACACACAACTTTCTGCTTAAGAAAAAAGACAAACCAGTTTGTACTTGTGGAGATGAACTTACAGTTAATCACATTTTACTTTCATGCTCGCAAGTGGAAAAGCAATGAAAAGCGTGCTTTTCCCTAATCTATAACCAATGCATCCCTTTTCACCCAGCACTGCTCTTAGGTGAAAATGCAATTGTCGACATGTCCTGCGTTTTTAGATTTTTAACAGAAGTTGGTGTTTTAAAGAAGATGTAAAACATGACCCAGTGTTTTGTCGATGCACCTCAGCCACTTTCTCATTCAGGCGAAAAGGGCTCAGGTTTTGTATTGATTGGTTGGGGGCCTCCAGTTCTTGCACAGCCAAGGACGACTGATGAGGTTACCCGACCTCCTTTGAAACTTTTTATATTAGCTATTTATCAATACTGTTTTGATCTCAATACTAGGTAGAAGGAAATAACTTTTTCAGCTGTCCACATCGCCAAGTTTTAAATCTTTTTAAAAATCTCCAGAAAACAATTCTTTATACCTTGAGCTCGGCGCATGATAGCCTTAGTTGCTTATGCGCCATTAAACCCAACACAACAACATCAAGGTAATTGCCCAACTCATTTCGGCTTCCCTTTTTAAAAAGCACTAATACTTTCGCGGTTTGCATTTTCACCGGAAATGTCGATGTCGTGAGATATTTATTAAAAAAATATGCTTTAGCACCAGTGTGCTATGGCATCTGCGACATTCTTTACTGGTTTTATTCGAATTGCGTCGATATCTCTACTGCTGGTGTTCTTTAAATTTTTTATTGCTGAAATTGCTTCCTGTAGATTCACTGGCTGCAGAAATATTGATTTTTCATTCCGCGTGCTGATATATCGACATGCATTTGAGGAGCTGCCTGGCGTACTCATATTTGCAAAAAAAAAATATGTTTAAAGCATCAGCCAGTTCTGCCTCGTGCAAAACATTGACATTAAATGTTAGTTTAGAAATGCAGCTACGTTGGTTATCGTGACGCAATAGCGTGTTTAATTTGTCCCAGAGCGACTCACTCGGCTCATTTTTATTGTTCAAAAACGTAAGATGTACTCTTTATGCGCAGTACGCAGTTTTTTCGTTAGTTGGTTTCGATACGGCTTAAAGACGCTCGAGTCATCAGGATTGCTGGTGTCTAATAACTGTCTGTAGAGATTATCTTTTGCTCTCATTTGTTAGTAGAGTTCATGTGTGACCAATAGTTTTCGAATTTTTCTACTCTTTTTGCGTCTTTTAACAGGAAAATGAGCATTGTATAACCTTTTGAAGGTATCAAAAAAAAAAACATTGTAGGCATTGTTAGCATCAAGCAAATTCTGGATTTCGCACCAGTCTATATAAAGCAGCTCATTCCGAAACACGTTAAGAACCGTATCGGTTATTGGCTGGTAAATACTGTCAGCAGACGAACAGTTTAGAGTGCGGACAACTTGTAAACAAAAAACACAGGAAGATGATCACTAATGGAACATGATAGGGCACCAGCTATGATATATTGCGATGAAAGGTCTGTTATATGTCTAGCACTGGCTCACATTGAGTTGTTATACTGGTTGGTTCATTAATAACGTTGTCAAATTCATATCACAAGAGAAGGTTGTTAAAGTTTGCACTAGTAGGAGTGTTAACACACATATCAGTATTATATCCTGCGATGATCAGTTTATACTGCTTTTCTAGAACACATGAAAGAAAGCCTTCATAGAAATAAAAAAAAAGTTTAAAGCCCATTTCGCGGCCAATAACAGACCGAATATATTTCCTTGCAATTAAATTAAACACTTTATATTTTGGAGTCATTGTGCTAAATGAATCAAGCAGTTCACAGTCCATTTGTTCCAAAGTGTGAATTGCAGTGCCACCTCTGCGACCACAAGGGCGATTGATGTAGTGCGTACTGTTGCCTTTCTTTCTGAAAACGTCACTCTCGTTCGTGCTGCATGTTTCGCTTAACATAACAACAGAAAAGCTAAAAGAAAATTTACTGAAGAATTCTTCTAAAGAAAATGATTTGTTGCGGACAGATCTTGTGTTTAGGTGTACACATTTTAGTACGGAAGGCCTAAAGTTAGATACCGTATTGTTCAGGTCATCTGGTGAGTAAAGGGTGTGCATATAGGTCTTTAAACTCTTCACTTAAGTATTCCACTCAGTGCACACTGCATTTAAGGCTGAAGGCTATGAATGTCCTCGAGGCATTTAATATGAATTGCGTTTGCCCCATCTATCATCCGCACAAGAACCTTCTCATGGGTATACCATACATATTTGAACTTGGCTTTTTCGCCCAATTTTTTGTTCTCAGCTGTTCTCCGTTGTGTCTGGTTAGGTTTTCTTGGATGAAGATGTTTGGCTTACTGTCTTTTAGGTTGTTCTTCTTACTCTACCAAGATTCCCTGATTACCTGCAGCCGCCGCGGTGGCTGACTGGTTATGGCGCTCGGCTGCTGGCCCGAAAGACACGGGTTCGATCCCGGCCGCGGCGGTAGAGTTTCGATGGAGGCGAAATTCTAGAGGTCCGTGTGCTGTGCGATGCCAATCCACGTTAAAGAACCCCAGGTGGTCGAAATTTCCGGAGCCTTTCACTACGGCGTCTCTCATAGCCTGGGTCGCTTTGGGATGTTAAAGCCCCATAAGCCATAAACCATCACCTGCCTTGTGAAGCGCAGGATTATGCCGGGTATCTTATCTTTCTTAGGGCAGCCTGTGTGCCGAGACAATGTCCTGTTTGACGAGATTAGGCGTCTTGAGCTTTTCTGCGAACCCATTGAATATCGGGAGCAAGTTTTCATCAGTCAGAGAAGGAACACCATGAACTTCCAAATTCAGCTGCCTATTTCTAAATTTAAGGTAGTTTAGAAGAACTTCTTGTTGGGCTAGTTCTAAATTTAAGCTCATTTACTTCTCGTCGATGTTGTACCTGAGCTGATAGGTTGTTTTCATTCCTTTCCTCAAGTTCTTGCACCTTCTTTCTGAGCACTCTAATCTCATTTTGTTGCACACCGATTGTGCTTTTTAAATCTTCAGAAATGACAGACACGTGCGTGATATATTCTTCCATGGCTTCCACTCGAGTTACGAGGGCTAGAAGGCTTTCAGGCTCCAGTTTAATAGATGTAATGATAGCCTTTATATCTACATCGGTCTTGCATCGAGCTCCGAAAATTTTGGCATCGCCACGCTTTCTTGGCAGCGTCAGAGTTTTCCTTGAAAGGCTATTCCGCTCGCCCCGCACATTTTTCGAAATGGTACTCCTGTGCGCACTCTGAACAAGGTACGCGTCCTTCGCTCTCATGAAAGACCACATTACAAGTGCAGCCGGTGTTAGACATGGTTTTCCCTGCGAAAAGATGTCGCTAGAACCAACGCAGGAAAGTACACTAGAGGTCTTTGGAAACGACCGCAGCACAGGCACCATCAAGTAGAAGAATATGAGTACAAACTAACCTGCACAGTTTTGACAGCAGAGTAAGTGGTGATGTTCGCAGGGTGCTGCTGCCGCAGCTAAATGACTGCTTCGCCAGGTGCTTCTGATTTATATACGGTCGATGGCTCCGTCCGGAGCGCAGGCGCACTGAGGCACAGCGATGATAGCAGCGGTGATATCGTGCGAAGCTGGTCGTGCAGTAGAACAGTAGTTGAACGGTGACTTGAGTGGCAGGAAAAGCCAGACAACCCGACGTGTGCAATGGGGCCGGGCAGCGTCAGACGATCCAGGTAAAGACCGCTCTTCGTCGTATCTGCACAGTTTCGACGGCAGAGTAAGTGGTGATGTTCGCAGGGTGATGCTGCCGCTGCCAAATGATACATAAACATAACATAGTACATAACATAGGAAAAGTCACAGCACAGGGACGTATCATAAAATTCTGCTGGGTGCCGAGCCATGTTGGAATAGATCATAATGAAAGAGCCGACAAATGTGCTGCACAAGCTGGCAGGCGTGAAATTGTGAAAATCAGCGTGCCCCACAAAGACTGCATGGAATTAATACACAGTAGTCTGAAGGCTGAATGGGAGACAGCTTGAGATAATGAAATGAACAACAAGCTGGATTTTGTAAAGCCGGTCCTTGGCGAATAAAGGACCAGTACACAGCAGGAACGTTTTACAGAAGTAACTTCATGTCGTCTCCGCATCGGATACACACCTGACACATAATTTCTTAGTAACCAATCTAGACAAGCCTTTTTGTGAAAGATGAAAAGACGAGCTCACACTACACCTTATTTTATTACCATGCAAAATCTAAAAAATAAGACAGAAGTATTCTATTTCACCCTCCGCTGCTCTTAAGTGTTATGCGATTGTTGAATGTCTTCTGTTTTTAACTTTTCAAGAGAAGCTGGGTTTTTTGATTTACTGTGAATATCCCACTTGTTGCTGTTGTTGACCTCACACAATGGCACATACCCACAAGGAGGATTGGCCATAACCAGGCGGTGACTATTTAAATGACCAGTTGCATGTGGCAAGCATGAGATGACCTACCAAAATTTGGATCGCACAGTTTCCGTAGCCGAGGTGGTTGCAGGAGGTTAGGGGGGTCATACAAACTAAAATTTAGGCAAAGAAGAGGTAGGGATTACTATAGGTGTTGTAAAAACCGAAATACAGAAGCTGATAATGGGATGGGCAGGACGAAAGCTCATGATGGTAGACGTTTTGATTCTAGGAGATAATTTTGAACGGCAGAGCAAACATTCCCATTGGTATGGGCAAGCATAGAAGCGCCAAGAGACAGAACAACCGCAAAAGACAGGCGCAAACTGAGATTCTGTATTGGAACTTCTAATAGTCGCCTCCTAATCGATGAGTAGCGACTGCAAAAAAGAAGAAAGTGCTCTATTGTTTCCAGCTCCGCACAATACGGACACAATGGGGAGATCGCCAGACCAGGCCTGTAGAGGTAAAAATTTAGTTGCGGCACCCGGCAACGAAGCCTCGTGAAGGAAAATTCAAGATTGCGCGATCGCCAGACTGAGCTTCTCCAAGGGAACAGTAGGTGCTGGAAGTCGTCCAAGGAAGTAAGCGCTGATGCGCCCAATTCGTTCATTACAGTGTACCGTCGAAAGCGTGCCGCCGTGATGTAAGCAGTTGTTGGGAGCGGGTCAACAATCGGTCCACTCAGGGCTGCCTTCGCTAAAGCATCAGCTGATTCATTTAATAGAAGACCCCTATGCCCAGGAACCCAAAGAAGTCGAATTGATGTGATGTGTGGAGGGATCAGGAATTTTTGTATCCGAAAGAGCTGAGATTCAGTAGACGCCGAGAGCGAAGTGCATAAAGATAACGAGTTCGTAATTATTATTACTGCTGATAAAGAAATTTGTACCTTGCGCAGAGCGAGAACCACTGCTAGAAACTCAGCCAGATAGATAGGAGTGAAATCTTAGAGACGGAGAGAAAAAGACCAGTCAAGGGACTGGGAGTAAATACCTACACCTGCCTTTTCTGCATACACCGAGCCATAAGTCGCAATTGCAACATGTGAGCTGAAGGTCGACATATAACCCTGCAACATACCATTTAACCATGAGAAAGGCAGTAATTTTGCATTACATGGATAAATGTCATCGTAGATGATAGACACAGTTGCGGGGATGGACCGCACCGGAACAATTTCAGGTATTCGCACGTTGATTGGGCCCAGCAAAGATTCAACGAAACAGATTTGGGGAGTTTGAAGGCGAGACCATCGGACACCCAAGAACTCCGCTCGCTGCCCTAGGAAGATCAACTCGGATGCATGCTGCTTCGAGTCGCAAAACTTTAAAAACGTTTGTACTGTCAAAAGGCGAAACCTTGCAGTAAGAGACGGCACCCGCGCTTCCAGATACAAAACATTGTTTGCCACGTATTTAGGGAGACCCAAACACAGGCGCAGAGCTTCTCGCTCTAAGATCAGAAGTGGGCGCAGTTTGTATGCAGCTGCTCCAGAAAACAAAACGCAACCGAATTCCAAGATTGGCCGGATATACATTTTGTAAATCAGCAGAAGAGCATGCCTGCGCATACCGCAGCGAGGGCTACTCATCCTTCGCAGAAAGCCTACCGCCCGAATCCCTTTCGCAGCAACCTGATCTATATGTGACCGCCAAGAGAGAGAGGAGTCATAAGTTACCCCGAGATACTTTAGGGAACATACCTGAGGAATGACATGATGACGATAAGACAATGAAATGTGTACCTGTTGAGTAACCGGAAAAGGTAACAAAGCGCACTTGTTTACATTAAGACTTAAGTGTAATTCAGATAACCATCGGTCAAGGGAATTTAAATATGACTGTAAAACCATATACACAGAATGTAAATCACTCGCAGCAGCAAAGAAAGCTATATCGTCTGCGTGCACGTACGTAGTCACGTCAGGGGAAGTCGGAATCGAAATGAGTAAGAGGTTGAATAGAACAGGGGAGAGAACTGCACCTTGAGGCACACCTCTAAATTGATGAAACTTCCTTGTAGAAACTCCGCGTTGACAACAATAAAATTCTCTGTCAGCCAGGAAAGCTGACACCCATTCCACAAAATAACTTGGCAAGCCCAGAGCCCGTAGTCCGTACATCAGAGGCCCATGTTCGACACTGTCATATGCTTTCGAGATGTCTAGAGTTACCAGCGCAGCATACTGTCGACGCCGGCCCGCTAGTCGGACACGGCTTTCGAGGTCAGTATGCGCACACCATATAGAGCACCCAGGCTTGAAACCAATCTGACCGGGGTTAAGTAGTCCCTTTTCAATAATAATGGGCATGATTCGTCCATACAGCACGCGTTCAACCAATTTCACCAGATTCGATGTCAATGAAATTGGTCGAATGTTGTCTAAGACCAACCCTTCGCCTGGCTTTTTAAGCACCGGGATAATTTTGGAAACACGCCATACATCCGGGATCCATGGGGTTCTAATAGAGTAATTTACCAGCTCCAATACAGCATTGGGGGATTCGTCGAACAGTATTTTAATCATCGCAGAGGTGACATGGTCAGGACCAGGAGCTGCAGAAGGTAACCGATTTATCACGTGGGAGAGCTCAGAAACCGAGACATTAAGGAAATCATCATAGTGATTCCCAAGCAGCTGTTGGCGAGAGAGCGCAGCCGAAAAACGGTGTTCCAAGCCTTTGCCAATTTCTTCTAATGACCTGGCAAGCTCTACTGGAGTCAGCACATTAGAGGGAATGTTGTGAGACGGTGGCAGCCTGTTCCTTGACCTCAGAAAGCGAAACAAGGCTTGTCTGTTATTAGATTTTGATAGCTGGTCATAATTCTCTTCATTATATTTTTATTTTGCCCTAGCGACTGTGCTCTTGAAGGTAGCTGCAAGAAACTTATAATCGATCCAATTCCGGGGACATTGATTATGGATAAGTTTCTTCCAGGCTGCCTTGCGCCGCCTATAATCCTTTGAACATTCTGCATTCCACCAAGGGCTCAGAGAAGTGCCTATGCTATCGCACACTGTAAACTCTGATTGCCTCCGTACCCGATCTAAAATAGAGCATAAGCCTAACACCCTGCTCTCCTGAGACAAATTCGGCAAAGAGTGTAGTTCTGAAGAGAGAACTTTTGAACTTGTTGTAATCGACTAGGGTGCAACTGAATCCGCCGATAGAAGTCATCGGACACACAATGTCAAAAGTGAGTGGGAAATGGTCACTGTTTGTTGCAGAGTCAACCGGAGTCCAGGAGGAAACTGCTACCCCTGGGGTTGAAAACGTTAAATCCAATGCTGATCGGGAGTGCCCACGGACAAAGGTCGGAAAACCCGAGTTATGACAGTTTAGGTTATTCACACAAGCCCAATCCCATAAACGCAAACCGCACTGGTCTGTTCAATAACCCCAAGTCAAGTGATGCGAATTGAAATCCCCAACAAGCAACACATGTGATCTGCTGACAGAGAGTAAGGAATCTAATGGCCGTGTGTCATGAACCCCAGATGGAAAATATACATTTGCGACAATAATGGGATGGAAACCAGGAACTGAAAGATCCACTGCCTGAATTTCGCAATGAGCGTCACGCTGAAACACCAATCGTGCCTTGTGACAGAATCTGGATGAAACCAGCAGAAACAAACCGCCCCCCTTGATCGGCGGTCCATTAAAAAAATTCGATAATGTTCCATTTGAAATGAAAACTCTTTCGACAACCAGGTTTCTTGAAGCGCAATGACATGAGGAGAAAATCGATTTGAAAGAGTTACTAAATCAGTGAAGGCAGATTGAATGGAACGGCAGTTCCACTGCAGCACTCTCAGAGACACTATTCTGCCGAGAGATCCGCAGCAGCAACTGCCTTTTCCAAAATGCTGTGGTGACCAGTTTTTCCTGAATTACTCTTTTTTGTTTTGGATTGAGGGGAGCTAGACGGACCAGCAACGGCCAAAGGAGACCGGCTACGTTTCTGAGCTCGAGCATCGAGTTCCATCAGCTCAACACACCCATCAATTGCTCCGGGCGTGACTTCAGGTACATGAGTTGCAGGCGTGCGCTCTTTTTGCGGCTGCATTGAAACAAGGGAAGGCGTCTCCGCACTGAGTTCAGTAGGTACTGCAGGATCCACGGATGACTTCAACGCAGCATTGGAGGCCATTATTGAAGAGGTCATTTGCGCCACCATGACTTGCGATATGCACTCTTACTAAATTCACTAGCCGATCCATGACCTTGGCCATTGCCTTTTCAACCGCTGTAGCAATCGCATCTGACAGGCTTGAATCCACGACCGCAGTCGTCTGCCGTGCTGCCACACTTGAGTACCCGTACGTCCTTTCCTTAACAATAGCCATAGCCTCGCGCCTTGAGCACCGGTGCTTTTCTAACACTTCCAGCACCTTAACCTCCTCAGCCCTTGCAGGACAATTAGAATATGTGGCGGAGCGACTACCGCTGCACAAGCAACACATCTCATCTTTTGAACACCTTCCTTCACGGTCATGATTACCACCACACACACTGCACCTTGAGCTCGACTTGCAGGCGTTCGCGCTGTGGCCAAACCTCCAGCAGTTGCGGCATTGAAGTGGCCTTGAAGAATACGGATCGACCCTGAGAACCAGGGGCCACAATTTCAACTCAGATGGACAGGAGAGACCCGCAAAAGTGGCAATTACCGTTTCAGTTGGAAGTTTTGTTTCCTCGACGACCCGAGTGCACCGATGTACAGAAATCACCCCTGCGGAGGAGAGTTTCTCTAGCGTTTCCTTAGGGCTAAGGCGTGGGTCAACCCCTCGCACCAGACCTTTAGAGCACGCCAAGTGCGGCGGTATAAATGCGGTTACCGACTGTCTTCCAAAAGCTGTGCATGTTAACAAATCCATGATGCAGGCCTGGTCAGCCGACCTGCACACCACGCCTCCTCTGCCGTACTGCCGGACATCACAGATTTTTAAGAAGTGAGGTGTAATCTCCTGTAGCCCAGTCTGAACCGCATCCGGGTTATTGAGTCGAATGGCGCCACCATCCGATGGAACCAAGACCACGGGAATAGTGCCGACGCCACCTCGAAAGAAGGCGTCCAGGGGGAGTTGGTTAGGGGGGAGGCTGGCCGACCAGGGAGAGTTCCCCTGGCCAGGAGAGGACGTCGACATGCGCCCCTAGCGACCTGCAAGCTCCCTGCAAAAGCGAAAGACAATCAAGCATTCAGAAGCTAGCGATACGAACAGTCACCGCCCAGTGAGACCACGCCCGCCTGGCGGATAAGCATAGGTTCTCGATAAGCACGGATAAGCATGGATAAGCACGGATAAGCACGGGTCGTTGGTACACCTCAGCCACTTTCTCTTTCCTGAGAAGAAGGCCGAGGTGTCTATTTCAATGGTTGGGAGCCTCCAGATCCTTGCCCTGTCAAGGACGGCTGCTGAGGTTAGCCGACCTCATTTAAAGCTTTTAATATTAGCCATTTATAAATCTTGTTCTCGCTCTCAATAATGGGTACAGGGAAATAACTTTTGAAGCTTTCTACACCAGCATATTTTTGCTTATTTGTAAATTCTGCAGAAAGGAATTTTACTTTGCCCTGAGCTTAGCGCATGATAGCCTTTGCTGCTTATGTGCCATTAAACCCTACGCAACGCAACACTTGGTGGCGTGAAACTTATTGAAACACCCGTGCTTTACGCAGAGGGTAAGATTGCAATTCTCGCAGGCCCACGT
>JARKHS020004778.1:0-80981 GCA_030143305.2 Amblyomma americanum | reverse complement strand
TGAGGACGGTTCTTTGTGGTCAATACGTCATGTCTGGTAAGTTACCTAACTACACGATATGCCGCCAGATGCACGCATCGTCTGCTCTTGAGTTTCTAAATGCTTATAACAACAGAACTGGCCATCTAAGAAGCCCAGAACTTTGTCACGGTTGGTGTAATGACGTACCTAACATATTAAGAGGCATTCCAGCCAAAGTTAAATTTTGTTGCAGTTTTCCGTTAAGTACTTTAAAGGTCCCACTAAAGCACTAAAATAGTATCAATTGACTGCAAATATGAACTACTGAATTTGACTCTTTGCTAGCCCACAGTATTTTTATTAGTAATGCGATAGCATTAGAACCCCCATGTCGGCAAAATCTGTCTGTCCATCCATCTGAAGCCTCGGTTGGTAGGTGACAAAGTGGAAGCAGAACTCTCCCCCTCCACTTTTAGAAGGGAGGGAAAGATGAAAACAGGGTGAAAATGACTGGTGGGGGAGAGTCAAGAGGGGGTATGGTGTGTCACACAGTGACTGACGGACTGCATCACGCCAACTAAGACCTAGACAACTAAGTCCGGTTGATCGATCGGGCATGCACTGCAGCAGTATTCGACGTCGAATACTCTCGAGAGGCAATGAAGTTTTTCACCCATTTACACCACCCGATCGCACAGTCTGAACCTGTCAGAGGCATTGGCTGCTCTGTCCGGCACAAACACACATGCTAACGCATACACTGCTACACAAAATGCATTGATTGTCTACAATTTTTTTACTGTTAAGTTTGTGAGGGTTGTGAAGTCTACGCTAACTATACAACATTTTAGTTTATAGCACTTGAATCAGTATACAGGGTGTTTCAGCCAATTTGTGCCAGGCTTTAAAGACCAACAATGCACAATAAAGAAAATCTACTAATACACAGCTCTAGGCAGTCATCTTGAACAGGTCACCATATTTTAACCGTATCTGGTTTGCTAATTAAAGATTAACTAGCCAACATTTTTATCAAAAAGATTAGTGCAAAATTTTCACCATACAAATTGAAGAACATGCAGAGAAATGGCCATTTCAGCCGTTTTATTCAAGGCAACTTTAGCGTGGTCCCTCTTTTTGGGGGCTTAAAAATAAAGCCCGTGAAGTTTAAAAATTGTAATGTGACTATACTCTCCCACATCACGATGTTAGCACCCTCAAGCACGTCCCAACTGAAAGGACTTGGTTACACAGAACTGCTACGTACAAACAGCACACTGGTCACAGCGATGGTTGTGCAATGAGCATAGGCACTTCACTTTTTTTAGAATTAGGATGCTTCAGCAGGCAAGTACAAATAATTTCTTGCAACAAAAGGATGCTGTGCCTATGCTGCAGCACAATGATTCGAGCAAAATGAAGCACCCCTGCTTGTCGCAGAACCATGACTATGACCGACCGCCTCTTTGTTCACAGCAACTTTGTGTAACTGAGTTATTTCAATCTGGGTTTGTTTGAGGGTGCTAACATTATGTTGTGGGAGTGCAGTATCATGCGACAATTTTTAAACCTTGAGGGCTTTATTTTTCAGCCCCCCACAAAAAAGGAACCATGCTAAAATTACTTTAAACAAAACAACTGAGATGGACATTTTACAACATGCTTTACAACTTGTACGAACATTGAAAACTTTGCACTAAAGTTTGCGATAAAAAGTTCGCCAATTAATTTTTGCCAATTAGCAAATCAGATGCATTTTAAAAAATATGCTAACCTTGCCAAGATGACTGCCTACAACCTACAACCCTGCACAAGTCAAACCTTCGTACAATGCATCGGTACTTTTTCAAGCTTGGCACAGCTTAGCTGAAACACCGTACATCTATGACACTGTGAATTGGCTCGCTCTCCTGCACTTCACAGGCAATGAACGCTGGCATAAAAATTCATGTTTAGTGTATTTTCCAACACCGAAACACTTCAACCAGAAGTGCCTCTTTGTCACTGATGACGCGTGGCACAAGATACACGGAACATGTACTTACCACCATAAAGCTGCACAATGCGAACATGCTTGGTCGTGCCGTAGACATCTACAACAGCATAAAGAGGTTTATCCTGATGAGGAATGTCTGTTGCATACAGCTGGTCCTCCCCATTTATGATGAAATGCATGTCAGCCGACTGACCCCTTGTTACATACATGACACCAATGCGGCTTCCCACATCAGTCGGGAGAATGCTTGACCTGCAGCAGCAGTAAAAAGAGTGCAAACACAGTAAACAACTATAAGACACCCTTGACTATTACTGATGTAAATCTTTTGCAATAGCAACTGATTTAGCAATAGCATTTCTGAATATGCCTTAGTTTAGCTTCTACAAGTGCTCAGTGTGTACTTGTTCCAATTTCTGTACCATATGCAACAATCCTGGTCAAAAGCATTTTTGAGCGGGAAACTGTTTATGAGCACAATTTTTTCATATAATTCAAGATTTCAAAATAACAATCTATATATCCGCAGATTACCCGACAGCAGTCTTGCACTTTTTTTCAATTAACGTTTCTGCTATCATTAAAAGCGTTCCCCATTGGTTTTCGATGGCAGTCTTAACTGTTCGCTGTGATAGGTGGAAACATTTTAAAAGAAAGATTTTGCTACATCGACCATTACCTTCAATATTTCCATAAAAGTATCTTACAATATTCCAATTTTCAAAATTGTTGTCCGAGAATGTTAGACATACCTCACTTCTGGCCATCCCACTCTATCGCCAAGCCGCATTTTCAGCTTAACAGCAGTCAGTAACGCTTTACACTACAGCCATAATATCTCACATTTCACTTCCAAGCACTAACAAGCATCCTCCCACTGCAGTTTTTCACTGCCTGACAACTCTCAACACTGATAACTATTTAAATACTGATGCTCAGCCTCCCCCACTGGCCTTCATGCAACTTGACGCTGAAGGTTATGGCACCTACTCATCATCACCTATACACTTTGCTGCACTTTGTTGTGTGCGCCTTTCCTTGTGCATCATCGCTGCGTGCTGGTCCTCTGCCATGAATCCTTACCAACTTTCCTAGATAGCAGTTCCAGCACTTTGATGAGAGCACGATAAACTGATTGTTGTTACTTGAACTCCCAGAATGATTGGCTTTGAAGCACTACTCTCCATGTCACTATGGCTCAACAATGAAGAACAACATGTGGCACAGACATCATACCATGAAACACGTTCAGAACATGATGGTTTATGGTTTATGAGGGTTTAACGTCCCAAAGCGACTCAGGCTATGAGGGACGCCGTAGTGGAGGGCTCCGGAAATTTCGACCACCTGGGGTTCTTTTACGTGCACTGACATCGCACAGCACACGAGCCTCTAAAATTTCGCCTCCATCGAAATTCGACCGCCGCTGCCGGGATCGAACCCGCGTCTTTCGGGCCGGCAGCCGAGCGCCATAACCACTCAGCCATTGCGGCGGCTTGTTCAGAACATGATGTCAATCACCTTCTTCAAGGACCTACTGCAGACTACTTAGCTGATCTTGCAAGCCACAAAACATGTCACAGCTCCCTTTTTCAGCAACAAATCCATGTTTCAAATTCCACATTTTAAGTTTGCTTTTCACACACCTTGAATTTAGTGCATAATAATGCATTTCTTTGTGTGGCAATCGCACGCGTATTGAGCAACCTTGCAGGCCTCTCTGCCACAGTAGAGTTTACCCTTGCGTGTTCTGGCCTTCACAGACACAATATTTCATCACAATATAATCAAAAAAGCCCACAAGACGAGCTATACACAGTGTTGCGGGTAATGTGACAAATGGTCAACCCAGGTCTCCCCAGTCCCAGGCATGAAAACTACTCTTGAACAATGAAACCACTTCGAGCTATCTTTATTTTTAGCTGTTTTGATGGCGTTTGTACTGAGCACTCCATTAGTCATACCCTATTCAAGCACTAAGTATCTTAGTATTCTATCTTGTTTTATCACTCTTCAGAGTTGCAATTTTTCAGAAGCTATTTACAAGATACACCCAATGAAATTTCTTGTGTCGCATGGTGATGATGACACATAATGGTTACATGTCTCAAAATCATCACCATTCGTGTGGAAAGGGTATGGTGTGTTACCATGACTGCCAGAGTTTTAAACCAATTTTGCACTTAACAAAGCCGCCTTTCATAAAGCCTGCATTTTAACATCAGCCTAGGTGCATGTTACATTGGAGTTTATAGTTCTTAAATAAAGGCCTTTGCCACCACCAATAAGGCATGCCAATTGCTGAGCTTGACATGCCCATTTGCGGCTTCAGACTGTTTGATACTGTCAGGTGGCTGTGATTTACGCTTGTGTTCTATTTATGTTCAGTTGCGTCAGCAGCTGGCAGGCAGCCACTATGCTCACAAGGAGCAATTTAACGCCAAACTTCCAAAAAGACCAGCACAGCGTGTAGTACAAATTATGAAGGAACACGGCGCAAAAGAACAGACACACATGAGAACAGACACAAGAGTGTGTGTCTGTTCTCCTGTCCAGTATTTTTTTTTTTCACCATGTTCCTTCATAATGATCACTCACCAACTCGTCCACCAACCTACCTTAATGCAGTATAAACTCAAACTGGGCTGAAAGGCAGAGTGAAATTTCACTTTCCTGATGATGCTTAACTTGGACCCCATTTTAGAAAACACAAAGCTGGACACCTCTCAACTCTCCCTCTCTCTTCCTCGGTGCAGGCAAAATGCTGCAGACCTAGTCAGTCTGGACTGATATGTGGAGATATCAAATTTCTCTTGGTTTTGTAAATAAACTTCTGACTGCACCTGTAAATAAATTAAATCAATTTGCCTTATTTCATTCTGAACATTAACCATATTTGTCGCCTTCTATTCCATTTCTTACAGCACAGAGTTAAAAGTATCTAAAAAGCATGGCTGTTCCTGAGAAATGTTGCAGGCACTATTAAATTATTACGGTACAAACCCCATTTCATTTGTAGATTGGTTGGCTTGGTTTATTAGGGCTTAACGTCCCAAAGCAACTCAGGCTGTGAGGGACACCATAGTGAACAGCTCCGGAAATTTCAACCACCTGGGGTTCTTTAACGTGCACTGACATCGCATAGTACACGGGCCTCTAGAATACCGTCTGACGGCTACATACTGATGATTGAACCCTTAAGTTCAGCAGCTTGTTTTTCATAAAGCCAACAACAAACATTGTTAGCTTTTTTTTTTAATTTAGACTCTTGTGACGTTTTACCTTGATACTACATAACTCTTACACGACACATCAAATAAAGAGCAGACAAGAGAAGGGAAAATATGGGCTCGATATGACACACATGACGAAAGCCAACAGTCCCCGGAACCAAAGAGCATAGACTTTTTTTTTTCCTTTAATTTTTGGTCTCCATCAACGGGAGATTAATAAGGTAATTATTTAAAGATAACTGACTAGAAAGCAGACGAAAAACAACCACATGCCACTGGCGGGATCCAAAACCACGACCTCCGAATTCCGCGTCCGGTGCTCTACCAACAGAGCTACAACGATGGCCGTACAATCTTCTGCTTTCGGGGGTATTCATGTGTAGTGTAAGCTAACCTTGAGAGTGTCCACCACTGCCACCCGCTTCCATAGCGGCAGATGTAGTGTGCCCTGTATTACCGCAAGTGCTACCCTTAACGATCAAACGTTAAGGGTGGAAGCTCTGCGAGAACCCCCTTAATGCTACCTAAGGCATCAAAACTGCCATAATCGAGGCCCTAGTTAGCTAATGAGCAGACAAGGGAAGGAAAAAGAGGGGCTCATTATGACAGTACATGACGGAAGCCAACAGTTCCCGAAAATATTGAGCGAAAGGGATGTTTTTCTTCTTTTATCTGTGATGTTCATTAATAGGAGATTAATAGGTTAATTATTTGAAGATAACTACCATTAAATATAATATTTAAAGGGCATGATGCGACAGCGTTAATGGGTTAATGCCCATATATGTGGAATTGGTCATTCTCGAGTTTAAATTCATAGATTCCTGGGAGACATCATACCACTCCTAGCGCAGTAGTGTAGCGGCAATGGCAGGTGCTGCTATCAGGGGTGCTTGTGCAACCCATCGCGACCAATCATTAATTTAACTGCCACAATGGTGAGTTTGCTCACAATCTCGGATGGTGGGTAGATTGTGACGACGCCACAAGGTCACGTGACCTAGGTGGACCACCTAAGTTGGTCCTCTAAGAATTTTTTGCTCACAACGGTGACGATGACACCGCCAGATCTTCTGCAGAATGGGAGCCTTAACGCTGTCACGTTAAAAACACTGTACCATATTGCAATGTGACCACTGTCAACCTCTGGCCAAGAAAGGATGAGTACCCAGTCCTGTGATCGACAAAGCAGCCCCATCAACCACCACTACGTCCAAGCCTGCCAAACACCCCCCCATCTCCTTTCGCACCCTCTTGTACCTGATGGGGCTGTCATTTGAATCTCAATGTGAGCACTGAATATGAAGTGCACTTACACTGCGTTGCACAGATGGGCTTTTATACGTACAGTAGTCAACGCCTTATCAGAAGCCTCCGCTCCACGCTTCACCTGGCTTTGCATTCAATAATACAGCATGGGTGGTCCACTGTGCACCAGAAAACTGCCAATGACGCACACCAATTGCAGAAGCTGACTAAGTGGCTTTGCAGAGAGACGAGATTTCATTCTCTGCCTGAAGAGCCGTATTGGCTTGAAGACACAGAGTTCCTTCTTACCTTAATATGTACATTTTTTAGATGAAAGAAAAATTTTAAATACTGTATTTCCTTGCATATTGGTTGATACATCGCATAGCTCAATCCCGTAGCATCAGAAATAAAATAAAAAGATCTTGGGGACCGCCTTAACCACATTCTTGTAGAAAATGCGATAGCATTTAGTATAATTTTCTGTCTGATATTAGTCTAATGTTGTTCTTGTAATTTTCCAGCCAAAGCTCCGGTTGGAACTGGCTCTACTGCCCTTATATGGTATGCACCAGTCAATGGATTATCATATAAGATTATACTAATTTGACCCACTAATCCACCTTAATCCATTTTCTGTGATGGGCTAACATCAAATTTTGGGGGTCCTCACATTTTAAAATTGGGCAGCGGCCTATGACTGGTCCACTAGTGGTCACGAGGTGTTGATGATGTCACAACCCTCTCAATCATATTCATAGATCGCAGGGAGTCCTCATACCCATACTGGAGCAATACTGCAGCGGTTAAGTGATCTGCCACTGCCCCAGCAGGTGGCTTTTTCAAGCATAGCCACCGGTGGGGCTTGAGACAAAGGTTGCTCTTCCTGACCTCCCGTCAGGCTCATGCGCAGCGCCCTGGTGGGCAGGTTGCCACCTTCCACACTGGGCAGGTTGTGATGATGTCACAAGATCATGAGACCTTTCTCAACCAATCAGAGAATTTCATGGACAATTTCAAATTTTGTGGTGCTCTCCAATTGGTGAGCTGGGGTCACGCTGATCTGATGTCATCGGGGAATTTCATTACGGAGAAGCCAAAAATTGTTTGTGAGACGACAGTTTAAATGTTATCATATTAAAAGCTTTAATGTCATCTAGGTCAACCAACAGAAACTCCAAGCCGCCAACACAGTGCCATGAGAACACCACCACCTGAGACGGCACACTGCATTTGTGAACCTATGTATACTGAGGCAGTAGTCCTCCAAAGCTGCACACAGAGCTTGGTGTTATCGCATGTGAAAAGGTGCTCTAAAAGGTGAAAAACGTGTCAAACACACTTTTCTGCTACATCAAACTTGCATGCTGCTGCTCAGTTTTTTAAGGTGTCCTTACTAGCTCCACTGAGTGAATACGCATCTCTCTCTCTGTGGTGTGTGCGTGCAAGTTGACACTCGATGCTACCCATAAAAAATGGCGCCCTCATGTAACCTGGCAGGTGGCAGATAAATCATGATTGGTTGCACGAGGTTGCTCTGGACAACCTGGATTGCACAAGTCCCACCGGTGGCAGCACCTGCCATCCTAGGGCAGTGGCGCACCACTTAACCGCTGCATCAGGAGGCATATGAGGATTCCCAAGGGTCTATGAATGTTAAGTACAGAAAGACCAATTCTACATATATGGGCATTGCTCGCGGTATGGCAGCGACTGCCTTCACAAAGTTAGCGCGCAGATCAGATGGGGTGCGGCAGCAGCGTCGTAGCAGCGGCTACGTAGAGCTATGCAGAGGTAGAATTGCCAGCTATGTGGCATCGGGTTACATCACACCGCAGTGTGCGGCAACTGCGTTCACAAAGTGAGCGGGCGGGCTAAACGCCTTCTCACACGTAAGCAGTCTTAAGTGTCTCTGCAGACTGTTATGCTCTGAGAATGTTCACCCACATTCACGAAGTGTGGTTCACCACATGGCTGAGCGACTGGGAGAAGTTTTGTTCTCATAATGAGGCCTCAAAACCACATGGTCTGCACGGTTATGGCGTGGTGGGACTCTGTTTATCTTCATATCGGCCTTATCTGATGATCTTATGTGCGGCTCTCTTGAAAAAGAAAAGGCACGTCAACCTTTGCACATTAATGGTGGTAACAATGAGCTTAGTTTGTGATGGCTCGAAGGCAGCAGTCAAAACAAAGGACATTCTGCCGTAGCTTCAATGGGTGTCGTTATCTCACTTTCTTTTCTACATTTGTAACCTGTGTTGCAACGCACCCCGGCTGCCATTCACATATTTTCCGAACCTTGAATTTGCAGCACACAATTTTGAAAAAAATAATAACAATAAAATTGTTTTAAAATGCAGTAAGGCAGTATTATATAAAGGACTTTAGTGCTAGGCTATGTCTGAAAGATTGCAGAGATTATAGGTGGTGTCACTTGAATAAGCCCCAATGACAGAGCTCACTGAAGTGACTTCAGTCATCCACTTGATGTCCCATGGGTAGAGATGACTAAAAATGTGCACAGCAGTGCCACCACGATTGGCTGAGCACTGCAATTCTTAAAAATTTGTAAATTAAGCTCATGCAGAGCTCTTAAACTTGAATGCTTGAAGGATTGAACAATCACAATAGTCTCCTCTATTGGTTAAATGCATTATATCAATTTTTAAGGCCCCTTCAACAGCGGCCAACTTACTTTCCACAACTGCCAGTGCCAGAGTTGAAGGAACCATCGCCAGAAAAACCTGCGACACTGTCTTCACCACCAACTGGTGTCCCCATGATGGCCGTCCTGGGTCGCTTTTTTGGAAGCAACATGCTTCGAGGGACAACACCACGGCTTGTATAAATGTGCTCGCCAGTGCCTGCATGAACAGTATTCAAGTAGAAGGGCAAGCTGTAAAAGAAAAATGTCATCAGGAGAGGGAGATTTGTACACAGTTACTATATTACCTTTTTAATTTGTGCCATTTGTGCAAAGAAAAATACGGAAATAGCTTGGGGGATTTTCTTTTTGTTTACAAATCAGTGCACAGTGTTTGGTAGCCCACAGAAATCCTGAAAGCAGCAATTACTGATGAAGAATAACAAACATTACGGATTCCTCGCACAGTACCAACCGGATAGCCATAATTGTTCACAGAACTATTACTGCATAAAAACTGAAAAGAATGCGCCACTCAAGAAGTGACATTAAAGCTAACTTAAATCAGAAGAAACTTTAACTTTTTACACTTAGTTCTGTAGAAATTGATCTAAAATGGTTAAGGTTGGAATCTGAATATTCAAAGTTCTGTGGAATACCAATCTACACAAAAAGGAACATTTCATCTCTCAAAGATCAGTTTTCTACCCTTTTGAATTGACCTTAGAGTTGCACACTGCACATAATCTGTGCCCCATGTACTACTGGAAATGACAGGGAGGCTTCCTGGAAGATGGGATCTGCGAAATTCCTTTACCAGCAACAAACTTCAGGTAACACGCACAAAATGTTTCTTTTAAAAGCACCATACAATTCCAACCATTCAAATTCAAAATGAATGGAAGGTGGTAGTATGCATTCAGAGTTTGAATCATCTAATGTCCTGTTTGACATAAGCAGTGTATAGCTCTAAAACAGTTGTGGGTGCTCAAGAAGTTGAAGAATTCATTGAATATGAGTTGGCTATGAGCAAGTATCACCAATGTAGGCTGATTTTTGCTCTCCCTACTTTCTCATGAACACACAGAGGGCTTGAAATAATATGTTGTCTACCATAACTGATAACCACAAAATATTCCTCCTTTTATACAGGCTGCCATTTTCATGCTAAGTGCACTTTCTCCCCTTCCTACATGGTATAGTTATTAGCTACCATTAAACGACACCATAATGCAGGTACTTGCTAACAACCGTATTGCCCATATAAATGAACAAGCGAACGAGTGAGATGTTTCTGCACAGGCAAACTTTTTTTTTTTACAATTAATTGACTTCGGCAGCTTGCTCGCTCAGGATGTCCATCCGATGTACACATTTATTCATGCTGGCTCAAATCACACTGCCTCTAATGTAGAAAGGAACCGGAAGAAATTGATTGCTCTTGCGAGCCAGTTTGCTTTACTTCATGGCAGCAGCTTCACTGGCCAGTGCCATCACAACATGCAGGAACCCTTCTCAGGCAAAACAGCGCTCTTTCCAGGGCAGGCTCCAGCAAATCCTGGCCACATGTATGCACTGTAGGTAAGGGCCATAAGACTGCCAGCACCCCTATGACGTCTTAACCAACACAAATCACTAAAGCGACTGCAGGCTGAAAGCCAAGCTTCACGGTGGATAGCAGTCAATGTTCTATGCTGGCTTTTTTGCAGTACTCATCATCCAAACTGAATTATGGTTTAAAAGAACTTCTTGTTGGGCTAGTTCGTAACTGACAAAAAAAAAAGTTTTTGAGTGATGCTTATCATGTATGACTTGATGTGTGAATATGTTCCTTGCGTATGCATTGGCTGACTGTATATGTATGTATGTGGCTTCTGCAAATCAAACCAGTTGTGAGTGGCACTCTGTCCCATTCTCTTCTCTCGTGTGTGCATATGTGTGGTTTTGGCACCTATTAATTACAATGAACTATGGTTATATGAAATCACCCTCAGAATCCCGGCTACTTCTATATTTTCTTATTTAACCTTCCTTAGGTTTTTATTTTTACTTTTAAACATTTATTTCATGACCAACCAAAATAAATCCAATATCAAAAATGCTTGCAGGAGGGCCCAGGTATTAGGGTCTGCCATGCTCACAAAACAAAAGTTGCACACTGTGCCCTTTGGACCCGCACCAAAACTCACCACTTCAAAAGTGACAGTTTACTTCCTCAACTATGTAACTGATGGCATAACAAGCCATAAAATGCACAGGAAGCTCTGAAACAGAGCTACACATTTAGGGACTACCAGTGACCCATGCATCATCGGCATGGCAAGGAAAAAGTTAAGATGGCAAGCAAGTCAGTCCTGAAATAAGAAATCAAATGAAGAAAAGACCCAACACAAAGTGATGGAAAGACTGAGCTGGCCCATCAGATGAAAAGAACATGCCTAACACTGATGTGGATGTGTCAAGCCGCTGGTAGGGGGAGCTGCCAGGATGCTCAGAGTCTGTTTCCGAGTTATGAATGGCAAAGACCCAGGACCGGCCCATGTTGGCCAGATCTGGCAAAGCATATTGGGGTAGCGGGAAGTGGCAACCAGGGTCGTGCTGTGTAAGTCCCAGTCGCATGTGGCCACTCCATCCTCGTTCATTCTGAGCGATCTCGAGGAGGAAAATTTCGCCTGGAAGCAACGGTTGCTCAGAGAAGGCCAGGGCATGGGCAAAGCTTTTCTTTCGGTAGGCCACCATGTTGTTGTCACACAGAATAAGGTTCCGCCCATGATAGCTGTGAAACCGGCTAGAAGGAACAGATGTGCTGCCTGATGCATCTTTCCATTTGTGCACCACCTGGATGTGCAGGAAAGGCATACAGCACCAAAACAGCACTTCAGCATAACTGTACATTCCAACAATGAAGACTCATAAGACACAGCAATCAGAAATTACAAAAAAGATATAAACCTAGATTACTGATAGCTGCACTTCCGGCCACAGCAGCCTACAAGAATGATTGAGGATGTGTAAATGATACGTGGGAACACAACATGAAACACGCAACATAAGGACTGACAACTGCTGATCAAACAGTTGTCTGCCACCCTTCTTTTCTTGAGTTCCATGTTTCGTGCTGGTTTTTACTGCCATGAAGTACTAGCTAAGCCATTACGCCGTTGTGATGATATGTGGGTCTTAACTTAAAGGGACATCACAATGTGTTCATCAGTGGCAATTAATGTGATTAAATGGATTCCTCATGCATTCCAGAAGGCAGTGCAAAATGAAATATTGAAATCAGAGCATGCAAACGAAAGTTAATTCATTTAAAAAGTTCAAAACAAAAATATCAGACTAAAACGCGTTTCACTCGCCCAGTGCTGCAACAGGGCGGGACGACTAACTTAACAAAGGAAGCCCCTTGATGTTTCTTTGTAGGTAGGACTGGACGATAAACACTGGTCCCCCTCCAACCTTGCCTCCTGTCTGGCTTCTCTCTTCACATTTTTAGGCAAGGTGTGTCGACCAACCAGATTTTCGTTTTTTTTTTCCTACATTCTTGGTGTGGCTTGAACAACAAAGCTCGCCTCCATGAAAATATGAAACAAAATGGGAAGTTTAGCCCCTAACATTTCTTTTTTTGTTTTTGTGGCATGCGAAAAGCTCATGGCATTCAAGGTAATCCATTTCGCAAGTATAAAGGAACTAGGTTCCAACTGGACACCCAACCAATCAGAAAGGCAGCACACACTCTAGATGCAACCTCATTACTGTTGAATATGGTTACTGCACTCCAACACCATTGGCTCGAAACAAGCATTCTGGAGAAGATTAAATTATTCAATATTATGATTTTTGGCAATCTCCTTGGGCATTCAGGCATCACAATGTTGTTTACTTTGCATATGAAGAATAAAGACATCATGCCGGATTTATGTCTCAGGGCCCCTTTAACACCCTGAAGTGGCACGTGGGCTATGAGGGACACCGTAGAGGAGGGCTTTAAACTGCACTGACACTGCACAGTACACAGATGTTTTTGCATTTCGCCTGTATCAAAATGCAGCTGCCAAGGCCTGGATTCTGCACCACGACCTTGGGCTCAGCAGCTGAACACCTTAGCCACAAAGCTATAGCAGCAGGTAGTGCATAAAAAGCTACTTGCTGCTACTTGAGCAGCTGGCATCAATACAACATTCATCAAGTATGTGGTTCCAATGCTTCTGAATAGCGGAGCTCCTCCTCAACTGCCCTGCTTACAGTTATTAAAATCACTCTTTAACAATGCTGTCATAAGAAATGTCAACTATTTATTGTTAACCTTTCATGCACCATTTATGATTTTGATTCAAAACAAATATTTTTCTGCTAAATAATACATCCCGGCCTCAAAAAATCCGATTTTTTAGTTTTCCAACAGAACACACCAATGGTTAATTTTTTTACATGCATGTACAGAATTTCTCACAAATTGTCAAAATAGATTGGAAAGTGTAATTAGAAAACACCCGGATTTATGAAATAAATACCATAGGGATCGTATAATCATTTTCCTTTTGAAAGATGCACACAATGTTAGAAATTTCAAAATACAAATTGACCTTGTACTGGTCGCAAAGCCTGTCTGAAAGAAAATTGCAAAAGACTTGCTACCACGCTCAACGTTTTTAAAATTATTTGCTACGTTCGCAAGCTGGCATAAAAACGCACCCTATTTGTAATATGAAGGGTGCTAAAATCATCTGAAAAAAAGAAATCAATGCTAGGTACACCACACTAGAAGAAAAAGCTGCGAGTTCGCAATATACACAATTGTATATAAAGAACCTTAAAGGGTTAAGTAGCAGGATAGCTAATCAGACACTTATTAAAGGGTAACCACTCTTATGTGCAAGGAGTGTTTATTCTACTTCAAGCACATCAAAAAGGCGCACAATTTTTTACGTTTTAAGTTTTCAAACTCTAATGACTGTGAAACGCCAGAACAGACAAGGTATGGTAAAACAAGTAAACACTTTGTAATGTTCACATCTGCTATGCAGCTGATTAATCCTGTCTGAACCACATGATGCCAGAAAAAATTAAATTGTAAATTAAGCGTTCAAACTCCAGAAGCGACACATGGGTTGTGAGGGACGCCGTAGCGAAAAGCTCCGGATTAGAACACCCGAGGTTCTTTAATATGCGCCGACATCGCAAACCACACGGGGCGCTTTTGTTCGAAACAATCACTTAATTATCCTGCGGCCTTGTCAGAGGAATGAAAACATAACACATGAAGCAAAATGCAAATATTGGCCGGTTATCCTTATCAGCGTCTCTACGGCACGCTGCGACAGCTGTCACATGCCAAACAAAAAAGCATTCAATAGACGAAGCCCTAATGCGTGCACAATTAACTTGTGTAGCTTTTCAGAGCCTAAAAACGAAGATTTACTCGTAAGAGCCATTGGAAATATACAAATCGCACAAAAGAACTGCAAACTGCTGTTCCAAGAACCTAGATCAAGAGATTGTTCAAATGGTACGAGATGCGCTTGGTAACAATAGTTTCACGCAAAAGGGGCTCCCTAAAGCATGAGATAAATATCTTATGTGTAATATTTCACTCAATAAAGAAGACACCTACTTCGTTTCTTGTAGTCACGTTCATGGTCCCGCCGAACGACCCGTCGTTGCTGCTGAGACAGACATGCATTTCGGAACTGTACGGCTGGAACGCGCGTCACGCCTGTCAGAAGTTCAGTTCAGCCACATTTAAAACGGCTTTGCACTAACATCGCCCGCTTGTACGAGCTGTCCATCACGCTAACGCACAGGTAGTGAACAGCAGCGAAGATAAAAGGACAACACCACAACGCCAACAACGCGAACCTTTGAACACCATCCGAACGCGGCCAACGCAGGCAGCCGCAGCGCCTTGAAGGCTGAGCTCAAGCCAGAGCCAGAGCCGCAAGCGCGCTAGGAAGAGAAGGGGGGGTTCTATTTCAAGCTTCGGCGTTCGGTGGCATTTAGCCATTTGACCAATTTGGCGCTCTATTTTCTTCCTTCAGATTCCTTCAGGTTCAGGAATTTGCTGCCTCGGCTCTTACATCATCTCTCGATTATCAGCATCTTCTGCATCCTTGGAGTAGCAAAGACTGGCGCTCGCACAGACTAGAGGTCTCTTTCACGCGTTTGCGTTGCCGGGTCCCCCTTCTAAATTTCTACGTTCACAGATCTGGCCTGGCGGCTTCCCCATTGTGCCCTTTTTGTGCCGAGCCCGAGACAATAGATCACTTCCTGCTGTTCTGCCGCCGCTTCTCTCATTTGAGGAAGCGTCTTTTGCAAATTCCATTTCATCAACTGGGCTTGCCTGTGTCCTCCGCGGTTGTTCTTTCCATTGGCGCTTCTTTGCTTGGACGAAGCGACAGGAGTATGCGCTCTGCTGTGCAAAATTTTCTTTAAGAAACGCAGCGACTCCCATTCTAATTTCTTCTTCCCGCTCTCAGTCAGTACGAAATTGAAACATTACACGCATTGTATACTGTTATGCACATTAAGTCGTTGTCCCGTCCTCGATCTCCAAGTTAACAGGACCCCTGTCCTCCGTCTTCCAATCTATCAGACTACATACTATTTCCTCTCCTTTTCCCGTCAAAACTTTCCTGTATCCAGCAATTAACCGCCTGTCTCTTGGCCAGCTCCCCCGTAGTGGGTATGTGCCAGCAACGTCTGAGGCCTTCCTTCCTTCCTCTTCCTGCATGGAAGGAAAGCGCCAGCCTACTTGAATTCTCTGAGCTAACGTGGTTCACCGAGGCCAGCGCGCAACCTGCGTTCAAACGTGAGCATAGCCCCCTTGGAGACGTTAGACCAGCTGTTCCCAAAACTTAACCCAGTGATATAGTATTCTGGTTCAATACCCAGTGACAACACCAGGTATCTGGGATATCTGAATCACAGCCAAATATCCCAACACCTTTCAGTACTTGCGAGGGATGTCCGCGACAAATCCGTGTTTTAGATGTCCTCGCACGTTATTCGGTGGATATGCCGCTCCGGTGATATTAGACATTTGTTTGAATCACGTCTCATTAAGTTTGCATAATGTTTGCAACAAAGATGGCAGAGTGAGTTAACGTTTTTTTATTTTTTATAATATAGAAAATTGACGTGGTCCGCTCATTTTCATTTCTTGTGCCATCACAAACTCATTCAGAATGAAACTTCACGTGCAAGTGCCACTTGCTCCAAAAGGAGGGTTTTACATTAAGTGTGTATATGTTTGTTGAAATACTTCGTTCTGTGGACGTACGTGGTGCCGCAAGACTAATTCCGTAGCCTGATCTGCGTTTTACATATGCTTGTTACATATGACAGCCTGAGATGCTTTGCAGATTTCACCCTTGCTATCAGCTGTAATCATTTCTTCATGTCTAAATCGCAGAAAATGTAAATTAGGCTGTGCAAATAATTTTCACGTGCACCGAGCAAGGTTTTCTCTTGCGCCTATAAAAATACTCAAGGAAATTTACCATTATTTGACCAATAACCATACGTCCTTGTCAAGGCCTATGAAAATCCTCAGGGACTTCCCTTGGATACAGAAAGTGTGGCCAAAAGGATACGCGAGGGATGTCCGTAGGAGTTTCTCTGCACTTCCAGGGGATATCCGCACATCCTTTAAAGATTTCGCAGGGACATCCCTTGGATGTCAGTATTGTCACGTGGAAGCCATTACCCTCTATAAGCCGTGGACCAACGCCAGCCCTAGCTGTCAAACTGCCGCATGGGCAGCTTGCTTCGTACCCACTTCGGCCTCGACCACGAACTTTCCACATTCTCTTACTCCTACATCTGGGCACGCCAAGAGTGATCCCACGCATCAGGCAGCATAACTCGTGTCCAGTATCACCTCCCCCAAACATCTCAAACCCGAAGCCACCACCTACATTATCCCAGCCTCGCAATGTCCACAGACTGTTTTAGCATTTAGCTGCGCGTTCCAAAACAATCGAGGCATTAAAGGACCCTGCTTTATTGCATGTTTTCTTATTTACAATGATGAGCTACATTAGACTACATGAATCACCACTCAGCATTTGCCTGCGACCACTAAATAATTTATAATTGAATTTCATCTCATGCTGTTTCGTTAACCTAGTGATGGCTGTGACATGCATTTAAGCTTTAGGTCACGTGAGGCACGGAAAACTGCAATATAAACACTGAAACCTAGTTTAGCTCATTACAGCACTTAAATCACCCTTTTTCAAAAGCTAGAATTACAACAAACAATGTATCAGCAGCAATACTGCAGTTTTTTGTGCCACACATGACCTAAAGTTGAACTACACGTCACAGCCATCGTTCGGTTAATGAAGCTGAAACAGCGTCAAGAATAATTTCGATTCAGGTGATTCACTAAAAGTAAACCTTCATTATCGCCCAGAAAAAACATCCATCAGATGTCCCATCACCATACAATCTGGGCCGTGGACATTTGGATCTAAATGGGATGTCCAGCAGATATTTGTGGTCCATTGGGAAGAAACACAAGAGGCCAGTAATACCCCATTTGGTTTAATCAACCACTCTTCTACATGAAATTAGCAATACAAAGTCATTGTTCTTTAAAAAGCTCGCTTTTGCAAGTCAGCACTTTGTACAGGTGCATTTGTGATCAAAGGCATCAGGCAGGAACACCAGGTTTAGTCACACTTATTTTGCATAGTGCAGCTTCTGTCATCAGTGCAATATCCACAAGGGCAATCATCTGCCACATGACTGTTCCATGTCCGCAGCAAATGCAGCCTTTGCTTTAGGTATGAGCACATCTGGGTTGAGCAAAATGTCAAGACAAGCCAGGGCCATAGCTTTTGCAGCAACTAGTGTCGGTTCCTGAGCACATGGATGGCCTGCAGCATCCGTAAACTCCTTTGTATGGTTTGGTCCGGCCGTGTCAATGCGGTAAATGGGGTGAATGCTAGGCACTGTGTGACATACATCCCCCATGTCAGATGAAGCCACAAAAAGAGTTGCCTTGGGGTTGGCATCATCAAATTCAACACCTGCCAAAAGAACAAAAAATGTAACGCTGTTAGGGCAAACACACATAACTAGAAATGACAGCACCCAGTCAGAGCTGCAGAATGGCATCCTAAATAAATAGCTTGCATAGTCAGTCACAAGGTTTCTTTCCATTAGTACAGCTTACATTTCACTTGACTGCACTGGCTGTGTCCACATATATTTGGTTTGGTTTATGGGGGTTTAACGTCCCAAAGCGACTCAGGCTATGAGGAACGCCATAGTGAAGGGCTCCGAAAATTTTGACCACCTGGGGTTCCTTAACATGCACTGACAGCACACAGTACATGGGCCTCTAGCATTTCGCCTCCATCGAAATGCGACCGCTGCAGCCGGGATCGAACCCACGTCTTTCGGGTCAGCAGCCGAGCACCATAACCACACTGAGCCACCCCGGCGGCTGTGTCCGCATATGTAGCTATGACCTGGACATTCAAATCTCGCTTATAAAAGGGGCAATTTACACAAATCTGCACACAAAATATATTGAGCCATGCATGCAAAACGAATGGAGGAATGTGTGTTTTTTAATGGATAGCTCAGTGTTTTATGGTAGCTTTGGTATAGCTTTGGTGTCAATTTTTGTTTGCTTGAATTGCAAGCATGAAGGCTTTAAAATGCCTAAAATGTGTTGATTGATTTGTGTTCATAACGCCTTATTGCAACAGGAATGAGTCTAAAGTGTAATTGATATCTTGAGAATAGTGTTGAATCACTGTGTATATATACGAGGACCCATGAGAAATTGCATAATTACTTATGGGGGAGGTTGAAATTTTTTCTGTGCAATCCTGGCATGCTCCTAACAAAAGTCAAACTACAAGCCGTCCCTCTTATCAGAATTACCTGAAGGGGGTACGTATAATGCCTTGCTTGGTAGCATTGTGACTAGTCTTTGCAACTGACATGCTCGACCTCATGTTAGACAAGAGGGGTCATCTCGTGAAAAGCAAATTGCAGGCTCTTTTGAGCACTTTATATGCATTTTGTTACCTCGAATACATGGTGCAGTGGCCGTAATAATGATTTCTAAACTTCCCCACAAGTTTGTTCGGAGTCGGGAAATAAATAGGCAAATTTTGCATATTCACCCATACGAGGAATTTGAAGCAGCAAGGCACTGACGCAGGCCAATATTCTGGAATTTCCTACTGAAAACCTCATGTTTATGGAGGGAAGCTTCAGCAACTCCTATCACTTGAAAGCCAAAAATGTGGATATCTGATGTAAAGCTCATTACATACCATGTCACAAAATTTTGTGCGTGCCAACTCCAAGCATTCTGGAACAATACCTCTTACTGCAGCTTGACTTACTGCAATTTGTGACTGCGGTAACTCAAAATGCGGAAGCTTTTCTACTTTTCTTTTGCATTAGGCAGATAATGAGGTAGTCTGTGTGACAAGGGGTAATCGAATAAACCACATGCTGCAAAACTTACCAAGTGCCTCAGCATGCTTCTTGTACAGCTGTGCAATAACGGAGTTAGTAACAATAGGCTTGAAGCTGAAGGACCGAGTTATTTCCATGGAGCAACCTGTAGCTTCAGCGCCAGCAGAAATGCAGGACATAACCTTCTTGCGCAGTTCTTCCATCATTGCCACGGTGGGAGCGCGGTATAAGATGTCCATGGCTGAACGCTCTGGGATGATGTTGGCTGCTGCGCCCCCGTTAGTAAATATCGCTGCAAGCAAAAACAAATACCAATAACGAGTTTTTCTTTTTACACAATCAGCGCCAGAATGTGAATAAGTTAGAAACATAGCACAGTGCTGTGGCTCGGCTTTGGCCAAACCTTGCTGTCATCAAACTGAAAGCTCCTTCCAGGCACAGGTTGTCCGAGTGATAAAAGCAGGTTTTCCTGATGACATACTGGCCTCAGTGTTACAGAAGGTGCTAAAAGGGATGAAGCTGACCATTTGTGGTTTACCACTGACTTCAAAGAAATGAAAATCAGAAAAAAAAAGAATGGCAATTCAGTAAGTTCAATACTTGTTCAATTGCTAATATGACTAGCAGCCTGTGGGCCACCATTGAAAGGGCCAACAAGGAAGACGAACAATAATATATAAGTGACACATTCCAAATAGTTCATGAATAGTTCATGCTTTTTCTCGATGATGCTGCTTATTGTATTTTGTTCACGTGATAGGCAGAAGTTACATAGGCCGAATTGGAAGATATGAACACATTCACCAATGAGAACATAGCCGACTTAAAGCCGCCTTGTCATCACGCATGTCCTGTCACTGCCAAGGTTGCGGCTGCATAACAGTTTGCGAAAACTTATATTTTGCAAAAAAAAAATAGGGGAAAGCCTACAAGTGAGACAGTAGAAGCACTGCAAATAAAGGGAAATGCAGAAACATGTGTGAGCGTGCCGTCTATCACTCTGCTTGACTTTGAAGCTGCATATATATCAGCAACGTTTTAAATTTCTTCCATCTCCTCACACTGGCAGTATTTTTTGTTGTATTTTTTATGCTTTCACCAGGCATATGTGTCGATGTCGTTATTTATTGTCTCTTTTCATTAAATATTTGGCTGTCAGTCAACATCAATGCCTTTCATTTCCTTCTTGTGTTTCCGTTCATAGGTAAGTGCTATGCAGTTTGGATTTAATACAAACTCGCCCAATTCACCACCTTCCGGTGATGGTAGTAAAGCATCACAGGGGGTGAAAACTTACTGTATCAAGTTAAAAGTAATCTGTCAACTTTTGAACAACTAACCACACAGCTAAAGCATTATGAAACCTGAACGCAGTATTTTAGAAAGGCTAGACTTTGTGTGGCTCTTTCTTAAAACATATTTTGCTTGCACAGATAAACCTAGGCTACATACCAGAGTAAAAAGCCCTGGACTAATTTCAACCAATTTCATCTTCACCGAAATCTTGGTGCAACGGCACTTTTACAGAACTGGCTACAACACTGGGATTGGACCAATGTACTTGTGCTCAGAGAGAAAACACCCCAGCCACTGAGCCATCACAGCATGTAACGTCAAAGATTTACTATGCGATTATCTGCATGCTTCAATAGCAGCAGTTTCAAATGGACAATGAAAGAATGAGGTCAACCTGACCTCTGGCGTGCTTTGTGTGACAAGGCTTTGCACTTCTTTTGACACCCTATGGTCATTAGCTGGGCCACTGCCCAGCACTTAGAATGGTAGTTACCGTCAAATGTAGTGGAGTGCCCACGCCAGGCTCTTTTCTACTAATTCAGCCTCTAAACTCCTAATCTATTTTGCTTTCCTTGCTTAATTCATGGTACCATCTATTGAAGACTTTACCAACATTAATTTTATGCTTTTTTTATCCCAGAAGAAAAAATAAAGTCAGTTGGTAAACTCTGGCACAGTAGCCACCTGTGCCAATGTTTTCAATGCTTCCATTCTGTGAAATCAACTTGCACAAGTTCAACGACAGTCGAAATTAATTTTAAAGGAAGACAATCCTGTTGCTCCATCAGATGGCCATACGACACCAGTTAAGATAAAAGTTTCAGGAAGTATACCAGGTATTTCAGGGAAGACCACCGGTAATTTTTAAAAAATAGTGTTTTTGAGTTACAGAAGCTTTCTGCAGCATAGTAATAGTATAGTATAGGAATTCTAATAGTTTTTAACCTGACTGAAGTTAGAGATTTGACTTTGGCCGTTAAGAATAGCCGTATCAGTTTTTAGAATCTCGAAAACGTGATTACCCTCGCCACTGTGGCTCAACAAATTTGGGCCATTTCTCACGCGCCAGAGTGGAGTGAAAAGCGACGTCCATCAAATCGTGACATCCATGGCAACTTACCACACGACAATCGCTGCCCTGCCTACACTGGAGCAGCGAAGTAGCAAGGAGTGAAGGGCACCGCAGTGCGAGCAGGGCAGTGATTGTCACGTGGTACGTCACCATGGAGTGTCACGATTTGATGGACATCGTTTTGCACTCTCCTCTGGCGCACCATTAAAAAAAGGCACGAGAAATAGCCCAAATTTGCTGAGCCACAGCAGTGAGCGTTATCGAGTTTTCGAAGTTCTGAAAACTGATATGGCTATTAATGGCCGGCTACAAAAATCTCTAATTACAGTGAGATGCCTACTGGCAAGAGTTAAGAAGGTAACTATTAGAATTTAGTTGATCAGTTTACTAGTTAGCATGCTGTCTGATTTTTGACATCCGGAACATTGGTATTACTACGCCACAAAAAAGCCCCTTTTTACCTCAAAAACCCTATTTGAAGTTTGTGATGGGCTTCCGTTAAATGCGTGGTATACGTTTCAATGCAAGATATGTCGCAAAAACACTGACCTCAGCACATAATGCCTTCAGTCCTTGCACACAAGTCAAATTATCAGTGAGGACTGAAAGTTGCAACGATGTGGTACAAATAATCTTTTGGCTAAGCGTTCATGCACAGTAGCGGGTTTCCATTCAATGTTTTAAATTTGCAAACCTCAAAATTACTCTGAAGATAGCAAAAGTTAATGTCTGTAAAAGACTAAATTAATGAGTTTTAAACAGTCACAACTACAAAATGGGCTACAAGCAGAGGGCTCCAAATTAATTCTGACCCTTGGGGTTCCTTGATATCCATCAGGACCTCAGTATTCCAGTGTTTCTGCATTTTGCTTCCACCAAAACATGGCTGCCAAGATCAGGAGCAAACCCATGAGTACCAGAATGCCATAGCAAGACACTAGCTGGTTTGTGCATTTTTAGTGCGCTAGCACCAAGGCTTCGAATCTCGAAAAAAACCCGTTCTCTTTGTCTGAAGCCAGCTAGGCCTGCAGAAATAAAATAAATATGGCTGCGACTGCACCGCACCTGGATTTCGAACTGTCGGCGCATGAGAGCACTACGCTATCGCCAAAGCCTATCACCCCTTGTGTTTAATTGCCACACACTCGCACTGTGCAATGCATGTCGTCATTGTCATCAACTGCTATCCGTGCGCAATGAATACAGAACGATACCGTTATCGCAGTGCTCTCTTATGGTGTGTTTAACGGTCCCAAAATTTTATATTGCCCTACCAATAAGGTCCCCATTGACCAATCTTTGCCTGAAGCCTGATCTTGAAACACTAGCCTCGAACTGAAAGCAAAATAAAATGCAACGTGCTAGCACTCATAATTTGCATTTGGCAAAGTAAGCTAAATCGTCTGTTTTTTTTTTCTTCAAAAGAAGTGCCATGCCAAGACAGTGCATAACCATTCGCAATCTGATAAACTAGCACAAAATCCGCCAATAGAAAATGATAAACTGGGCCAAAAATAATTCAAACCTCATTGGCGAGGTTTTGCTTATTTTTCTCGATGCTCCCTGCAAATTTCTGATACCTTGACCATAATTATTTACCAAAAACTTGGCAGGTAAGTGTTATTTGATTGATATGGAGTAATGAAAACAGCACTAGGACACATCACTGATAAGAACAAACAGTCCCATTAGGTGAAGCTCTCCTTTATTTTTCAAAATTCTATCAGGTTTAGAGGAAATTGTACTTTGCATGCAACAAGCAGTTTTCATCATAAGGATCAGAAGTCATTCACCTTGAGCAGGAAACTGTGGAGTAATAAAATGGAACTACTTGCCTCCTACACGGCAATGTGGCTTGATGTGCTGCCGAAGATATGAGAGCCCATTGTAACACATTACTGCTGCATCCACAGCATTAACCCCGTCCCAAGGGGCACCTGATGAGTGTGCAGCCTTCCCATGGTACTCTACGCTGATCTAGAAAAAAAACATTGTTCTTGATATGAGTAAAAAAGTAAAACTACTGAAAGATGAGCCATGCAATCAGGCTAGGTATTCTGCTACTGCATTTTGTACGCAGTTGAATTCTCCAGAGTGGCACGATTGACATTTTGCAACAGCACCAACAAATATTGCTAGTTATGAAAACCAAAATTATGGCTGGCAAAACTATTATTTTGGCAGCATAAAGCTCATAGGTCAGAGGGTACAGCGGAATCGAAATGGCCTTCCTACAATGAAGTCAATTTTGGCAATGCAGAGATCTTTACTTCTACAAGCAGTAGGATGGAAAATTAGGCTAGTTGGTAAAGGTGCATTTTGGGTGGAACAGCGCAAATAGACAAAGGGCAGAAAGGGAACAAGGAACATGCAGACAAGCACAGTCTGTGTGTTTATAAGCCTTATTAACAATCATCAGCATAATTAGAAAATGATAAAGCAAGGTTATGGACCAAGTACAGTTCCAGCTACGTGGTCACAAGCCTCACTCAACAGCACCGTTCAGAAATCCAACCACAAAACATTGCCAATTGCCCATTTCTGTATCATCTTCCAGGTAACATATTTTAGCTAAAGTCAGAAGCAGCATAGGAGTTTCAGATCCCTTTATTTACACTTTTCTTGTGAACAAAATATAAAAGGCACGATTTTTTAGTAACATAGTCATTGTTTGCAAGCAGAATCACTCAACTGGTTGAAGTCCTCATCGGTTTTGCATCTCATCTGGACTAATTTATCACTTTTTATCAAGATATACAAGACATATACACTGGTTCACACACCTGCCCCAAAATACACATTGTGCACTGGCCTGCCAGCAGTCATTTAACAAACTGAGCAAAAAGATGTTATGTGCACACACTATTATAGCTCAATACTGCCAAAGTAACAAAGAAATGGAGATAATGCGCATACACCTATCCAAAGATATTTCCTTCTAAAAATTCCTCACTTTCCACCGTCAACCAGTCACTGGGACAGAGCACCAGGGTGAAATGAAGCTTAAGAAACAAAACTAAAAACTGCAGTTTCAATTAGCCGCACACTGCAATATTCTTAAAATGGATATGATTAAAAAAAAATGACACGCTGAAAGTGTTACTGAAGTAAAAGAAGCACCCAGAGTAATATCTGCCCACTCATTTTCCTACAAGTCTGCATCGGACCATATACTGCAGCTTCAAAGCAGCAACTTCAAGATTTTACTTTTCCTGAGAAACATAAATTAGTTAAGAAGTGAGCACCTCCAGCAGAAAATATCAGGGCTGTGCAAAGTTTTGCAAAGCCTCAGTCGCTTGTGATCACTGAAGGTCAAAAAGCCAGTAAAGCAGGAATCACGAAGCGGTTAAAACTCGCAAGCAGGTAAAAAGCATGACACGGTACGTCCCATTGGCCCCGCAGGGCAAACGAAAATTGGCCCACAAGATCCACACTGCCTCATCAAACTGAGAGAAATGAGGGCAAGGAATGACTGCTCACCAGAACTGCCCATGTAAGCACTAAGCTCTTTCACAATGGGCCGGATCAATTTAAATAACCATACTTGACTGGCATCAATGTTTCCATCATGATCATGTTTCCTCATTCAAATAAAGAGTAAGCATGTTGCAAGCACTGCTGCACAAAATTCACTTAACGGAACAGTTTTGAGGAAGGCATTCAAGATGGTTTTGAGGCACATTTTTCAGCCTATCTCACTACAAGACAATAACATTGATTCCAGTCATTTTATTCTGGTCTTGTCATAGGTCTGCCAAGCATCTGTTTTCTTTTTTGTTCAGTTGCATTCGTTAACTTGCTGTGTGTAGGACTGTGGCCTTAAGACTAACAAATCAATTACAATTGGTACAGAATTGCAGCGCATATTCTATACTGTTACTGCCATGCCAGCGTAACTGCAATGAAAAGTACTCTGAACCTTCCCAGTCTTTCTTTATGTAAGAATGAGAATGGGATTTTCTTTTCGAGCCATCATTCACCATCAGCCTGCACCGATCGTTGTCTTAAGGTAGCATTTCATACTGCCAGACAAATTCATTTTCTAAAGGAGATTAGACACCTAACTTCTGGGTGTGTTTTTCCTTGTTTGTAATATTGCGTTAGGCATTATTAAACATGGATTACCGCGTGGTATTCTCCTAAGATCGCTAAATAATTTATAATCGAATTTTTCTCGTGCAATTTCAGTTTCAACAGCCGAACGAGGAATGTGACGTAAAAATGTGGTTATAGGTCACGTGAAGGCTACAGGTTAAGAGCTCTCATCCTCATGCCGGCAAACCTTTGGAGTTTCACAGATGCTGGAAGTGCCTAACTACACAGCTCTGTAGCAAACCCTGCAGCCAGGGGGTCTGTGGCCAAGGCTGTACAACACTGATTTTACAAATATACAACCAGCATGTTAGAAAAGTGCCTCAGTCAAAGTAACACAAAACTTAAGGATGACATCAAGTTTGATCGGATGTTGCCCTTGCTTAGCTCATAAAATTTTCACAAGTCTCATTATGATTGAGATGCACTGGTCACGCACCAAATAAAAAATCAGCAAAAGCCTTGCCATTTTTATTTAAGCTTGCATATTTTCTGAAGTTAATAATAATTGGTTTTTTGGGGAAAGGAAATGGCGCAGTATCTGTCTCATATATCATTGGACACAAAGAACCAACCGCGTCCTAAGGGAAGGGATAAAGGAGGGAGCGAAAGAAGAAAGGAATCAAGAGGTGCCGTAGTGGAGGGCTCCGGAATAATTTCGACCACCTGGGGATCTTTAACGTGTACTGACATCGCACAGCACACGGGCGCCTTAGCATTTTTCCTCCATAAAAACGCAGCCGCCGCGGTCGGGTTCGAACCCGGGAACTCTGGATCAGTAGCCGAGCGCCCTAACCACTGAGCCACCGCGGCGGGTGTTTTTTTTTTTTTCTGAAGTTCTCGAATTTGAAAAAACGAAACGCTGCAGTAACAATGTGCACACGGTGTTAGTATTTGACCCTGACCACATGCATATGCTAATATAGCACACAAAACGTAACAGTACAACAACTGAAGTGACATTTACACTCACAATTAGGAATACCTTTCCTTGGGTCATGGACAATATGTTTTAATTGTAAGCATTTGTGAGAGCACTGGCACAAATGTAGTTTTATGCATATCAGCTTTTGATCTAGATAACAGTTCTGTATTCTGGGACTCAGCACATTACCAAATCATGTTTCCACTGTGATTACTTACATGGCCAACACCAATAAACAGTGGAGCCAGTTCATTGCTTCTGCTGGGATGAACCATCATGGCGACATCTATATCTGCAAATGCACCTGCATTAATCAAGTCAATTTTTCCACCTCCGCTTTCTTCGGCTGGTGTTCCAAGGACAACAACCTGGAACATTCGAAGTAAAATTATTTCTAGGTTTGTTTGTAGCATCTCAAGCAGCCCTGCAACCAACACTGCAATCAGCAGCACAATAAAATAAAGGTAGCAGCATCAATAACCCACACACAAAGCCTGAAGCAGCATATATCTGTTTTACACTACTGCAGTTGCAAGGTACAATACACCTAATATGAGGCTTTTTTTTTTGTTCCTTGAAAACAACTATATGTCGCTGGAAGCAACAGCACGTGTATTATACCAACATTGTTTATGCAAAAAATAACACGGTATCGCGGTGGTTTTCTTCCGACAGGCATCAACGAGAACTCGGCACAGAAAGAACTGAGACAACTGCACACTCGGAGAAATGCATTCTTTACATTAAACACGTTGCCTTTGCGAAAATTTCTCTATAACGCCAAAAGGTAGATCAGCTCACATATCTAGCGGCAAACAGCTAAAAAAGCCAAAACAATCACGCTCGAAACGCCGCGCAGACAGAAAAGCAGAAGAAACGCAAGGGCGCCCCACGAAAGGCGCGCAGTGAGCGTGGGTGGTACCTTGCCCTTCAGCTTCGGATCGGACCGCAACGCTTCCTTCACGGCCACTCCAGCGGCAAACCCCGCTTCAGCTATTAAGTTGTGCCCACAGGCGTGTCCAATTACAGGCAGCGCATCGTATTCGCATATGATGCATATCACGGGCCCACCTGTATTGCACGCACACACACACAGAGGGCAAAACAGGGTTATGACGGAATGCATTCAGCAGCAGTGCTTCGCCTTCGTGACAGCGACGCACTATTAAAGCATTGCTGGCTAATGTCACTAAATGGAATAACAACCGCATAGCGTTACAGACCTAGCACGTTGGAATATTCAGCCCTGAAAGCGGTATCCAGGTGGTACTTCCGCTGCACCTGAAAGCCTTCGTCTTCAAGTGCTTGCGACAGATAGTCATGGGCTTTCACTTCTCTGTAGTACAACTCTGGATTTTTCCAAATTGTTTGGCTCACTAAGTTTAGTTTCTCGCGGTACTTATCAATGGTGCTAACAATGAACTCAGACATGTCGGACATGGCAGCGGTACAAACGCTACAACACTGCAAATCCTATAAGCTGCTCCGGCTGCTCCTAGAAATACAGCACATGCCGGAGAGAGATAATTTTGCACCCGGCACTACACAACTGCTGCTCAGGTCAACGCCTCTTATTCAGTGACCTTCGTACCGCGCCGTTAGCGCCGTCGTCTGCGCGCTCCATGTCTGCGCGCCACGGCTACCACGGCGCCATGTCCAAGGTAGATCAACTGGCGTGATGAGTGAGTCACTGAGCGAGGCACGAGTTTCGTGGCGCCACCTGGGAGAGGTGCTGTTTTCGAGCAACAAATAAACAGCTGTGACATCATAATTACGTTTTTGTGGCGCGGGTTTTGAATGTTTTCTTTTTCTAGGCAAAAGACACGGCCAAAAACACCGAAGACTGAACGGTGCACGGACAAGTCGGCAAATAATTGACACCATAACTTTTAAGCCAGTTTTGGCAATACTTTTTGGCTTTCAAGTTAAGTCAACTCATAAGTTACGGTGTAGCCGACTTTCGATAGCCATGGTGGTAAATAAATCTGCGCAGGAAATATGTAGCGGCTTTTTCAGCTGTGTCAACCCTAATGCGTCTGAATCAACGGCAATAGCTCTGGCCATAACTCACGGGTAGCGACTCAAACAAGCCTCAAGATTGTAATATACTCCATGAAGGCATGTCGATACTTTGTGTCAGAGCGGGTCGACAGAGATATGCGTTCAAAATTATGGCATTATGAAGACAGGCAAACCTAAATTATATCTCGGTTACCATACAGTGGATGCCGACGCACGAAGCACTCTCCGGGAACGAGGCTGCGGACCGGCTCGCTCGAGCGTACACCCACCGAGCGACACCCACGCTTCCCTCGAACCTAGGATTCGAGACCTTCTCCGATATTTTAGAACAATTCCGCAGCGAATGTAGGGCTTACGCGGCACCGCACGAAAGCCTATAAACGGGTCCCAATCCACAGATTGGAGAAAAATACAAGCAGGAGTATATTCCAATCTCATCCTCTGCAAACGCAGGTCGCCGACCAGGTACAAGGACTCGTGCTCATGGTGCAACAGTCAGCATCCTACGCTAACCCACTGCACATGCGAATGCGAGGTCAGATATGCAAGTCTTCACAGGAGTATAGTGCCTAGAATATAGTGTGTCGAGCGGAGCGCTCTCCCAATGGGAGAGGGTGGTAGCGCGCGCGATTCCTTCCAACTTTGGCCGCGAGGGGAGCTGCTCGTCGTAAAGGTGCCGTCGCTGCCGGACATGCCGCAGTCGCTGCAGTTGCATTGGTCGTGCGCGGTGTGGATAATAGCATTTTGGTCGCATCTACGCTTTTTTTCTGTTGTTCTGTCCGTGCTGTTCCAGGTGAGAGAAAACCACAGCGACTAATGATGGTAAAGTCGAAGCATCAAGGCCGGGAAAAAAACATATTTCGTGCCGCTCTGTCGGAGTGGCTACCCGTCGAGTCCGGGCAAGGTTTCCATGTTCCGTGTGTCCTCGGACCCAACACGGCTTGCGGAGTGGGAGCGGCTGATCAAAACACAGGACCGCAAGTTGACTCCAGCGTGTGTTGTCTGCGACAAACATTTTGAAGACTGCCACATCGAGAGACGGTGAACGGTGTCGTCAACGAGCTCGCCAGAGATAGACCCCATCTCATGCCCGATGTCATGCCAGCAGTATTCGACAACTATCCGAAATACCTCCTGCCTAAGAAGACATCGAAAAGAAAAGTGAGGAGCCTGTGTGACCAACCTGCCGCTAAAGGGCACACGCGCAGTGCCGGTGCAGGCGTCAGCCATGGACCGTCAAGCACGCTCGACGATGTTTCCGACGAGCCGGCAGCAACAGAGGAGCCGACTGAGAGCTCATGCCCGCAGCAGCAGATGGGCTGTATTGCTGTTGAAGATCAGCATCCGTTGGACTCAATTTGTATCCCTGCAACCCGGACCAAAATATCTGTAGCACCTGCTGGCTCTGTAGCCTACGCGCGTTATGGAGCGGAGAAAAACAACTTTGCCACTTTTTATATAGAAAGAATGCTAACATTTGGAAGCTTGATGCCAGAACGCAGCCTTGTAGTCGCTACAGTGTATTTTCTCGGAAAAGAACAAAGCAAGCGCGTGCTTACAACAAGCTCTGTTTTTTATCTGTTTTTACTGTATTCCAGATTTGTAAATAAGAATCAATATGGTACAATCACCATTTTCTTTTGTTCTAGTTACAAAGGGAAGCGCAAGCTCATACACACCTGCATAAGTTGTATGAAGCAAGCTGTGATTAGCAAATCAAACACACCTATTCCAACTGCTTGTGTTGATCGTCGCATGCGATCTTTGAAGACGGAACCCGTGGCGGGAAAGAGCGACAGTGCCCCGCTTTTCTTTTACCTATATGCGATGCCATTCCCGGTTAGATGATCTGCTCGCCGTTGAGAATGGGGGCCATGACTCGGTCTTTCCACCTGGACAGAGCTAGCCGAGCGCTCACTCAGCATGAAGGTGTATACGATATCCTTCACCCGCGATCGCGATGCGTGGATCGCAATCGACTGGCCCCTAGTCGAATAAGATCTCGATCGGAAGTTTCCATGTAGCAACAATGAGTCCGGACCATACTAGATCGTTCAATCACAACGCAATGCGGCCAACGCATCGACTTTCGTTGCATATTTCCAGTCCTTCCGCGGTTCACCACAAAGAATAAACGAATAAAAATCGAGCAGACTGGACCTGGTGGTACGTGTCAAACGCTTCGGCGAGCGCTGTTTCAGTCCAGGATTTTCTCCTGGTAATGCCAGGCCGGTTATATTGTCCGCAGCCAGTAGTGTTTTTATGCAAAAAGTGCTCTCAAAGTGTTCAGAGACAGGCTACCGTAGCGAAAAGCGCAGCGCACCTACGCAGCCTCGGCAGCGAACGCGGCGTGGTGGCACCTTAGCGAATGGCAGCGCCGCCACGCGGTGGCCGCAGGAAGGCATCACCGCAGCGGCCACGCGAGCGCGCTCCCTCGGCACACTAGCAAGTATATTCTAGGCACTATAACAGGAGCAGTGAGAATCCCGGCTGACTCTGACCCCTGCCTTCAGCTTCAGCTGATGAGCACGAGAGTGGCGTAGCCAGAAATATTTTTGAAGGGGTGCTATACACCGCCGGTAAAAAAAAAATACTAAAGATAGCCTGCGCCGAAACAATATCTTAGTATTTTTTCTGCTTTAATAAAGCTGAAGGGACAATTACAAAAAAGAAAAGTTTTATTTTTTTGTAATTGTCGAGTTTAACGTCTCGAACCGACACATGGGGTATGAGGAACACCGTAGTGGAGGGCTGCAGAATAATTTAGCCCAAATGGGGATCTTTAACATGCGCCACTTGTCGCTGCAGCACACGGGTATTTTTGTATTACGCCTCCATCGAAATATGGCCGCCGCGGCAGGAATCGAACTGGCGACCTTGGTATCAGCAGACGACCGCCAAAGGCACTGCGGCGTCTCCGATATGGGGTTCATCGTGTAAACAGACCTTAACATAACGTAAGAGGAACAAAATTGGAGCCTTCCTCAATAGCCATGGATATCCGCATACCTAGTGTACAAAATTAAGCGAAAAATGGTTGCATTTGCGCCTTCTCCGTGCTGTGCATCAAAACAGGTGTTTAAAATAACTTCCTGTGAATTAAACATCAGGCCCCAGCAGCCAAACAGGCAATTCCTTACCAGCATTTGTAACGGTGGCAAGCTGAGTGCGATTTGGTACGGGCCTCCTTACGCTCGAAATTGTTCATTAACTGGATTAAATATGCTGAGGATTTTTTTTTTGAGAACATGACTCTGACCCGTATCTCGCGAAATTCAGTACATACAATTTTAACAGCTTTTCAGAGTATGTTGCACAGCTTGCGCATTGCTTCCCGCGTTAAGGCTTCCAAGATGCCCGCAGCATCGAGCAGGCGTTTCCATTCCGCTCGTCCAACCAGGATCAGTTGTAACGATACTCACGCATTGTATAAACGAAGTGAGTACACAAAAAGAGACGCGACTACAGTGAGGAGAGCAACGGATTTGTAGTAATGTCTTCCCTTCTGCCGTAACATGGGCTTACGTTTTGCGCTGGTATATTTACAAATGCGACACCTACCCCAAAACCGATCTGCGCTGAATAATCATAATAATTGGTTTTTTGGGGGAAAGGAAATGGCGCAGTATCTGTCTCATATATCGTTGGACACCTGAACCGCGCCGTAAGGGAAGGAATAAAGGAGGGAGTGAAAGAAGAAATGAATAGGTGCCGTAGTGGAGGGCTCCGGAATAATTTCGACCACCTGGGGATCTTTAACGTGCACTGACATCGCACAGCACACGGGCGCCTTAGCGTTTTTCCTCCATAAAAACGCAGCCGCCGCGGTCGGTTTCGAACCCGGGAACTCCGGATCAGTAGTCGAGCGCCCTAACCACTGTTGCAAATGGGTTGCAAGCCCCAAGGGTAGCGTTGGCCTGGCGGCCTGGGGCAAAGCTGGAAACATCCGAAGGTCCCGGCAAAGGATGAGTCGACTGGCAACAGAACAACTTGTTTATTCTGGCGTCGCAAAAGAGCAGCCGGTCAGGGCGACCACGTTACTCGAAGGACGAAATCGAAGTCTCCCGTTGGCGTCCGGGGCAGCCCCCTTTATACCCACGGAGTCGAGGGCAAGAAGGAACGGCTTGGGAAGAGGCGTCCGATACGGCGACGCTTGAACATGTCCAGACGTGACGGGCGCGTCCGCCAGGCCGGCGCCGGTCAGACCTCCTCGCCTCCCAGTTGGGGAGCTCCTCTCCCCGGCTGCCGCGCTTTGACAAGCGTGGGCACCAACATGCACACACACACACACGCACGCACGACGACACGTGGCACTGAAACCTGCCTGGACGCGCTTGGCGGGAGGCGTTGCGGCAGCGATGAACGGGTCCAAATGACCGCCGCTTTGAACAAAGCCGCGGCGTCCGTTGCATCCGCGCCGGCTATACCGCGCGTCGTAGGCGAGACGTAACAGACCGCCCCGCCGGGAGAAGGAGATCCCGATGGTCAGGGGACTGCATCCGCTGTCCAGAGGGATGTCGCTCGATGATGCTCGTAATCGAAACCGGTCGTCCCTCGACGTTGCTTGAGCGCAGCGCACAGAGAAGGCCTCGTTCTCGGGTTCAGGATCACATAGGACACTGCAAAGTCACTTCGGGAGAGGTGCCATTTTTGTGCTCGTTCCAAGCAAGCGTTAGAACTATGCCGAAACGCAACCGCTCAGTCAGCAAGCACGAGACAACCCTCACTAAGCTCTGCCAGGCTCTTTCCCCTTTTATACTACTGCCTAGTTCCTTACAGTAGTCAAGCAGCACTCAGAACGCGTCCACAAATTGGAAAATTGCACTAGAAAGCACATAATCACTTAGAAACACTAAACAAAAGCAATATGTTAAAAATCCTGCCTCAGGAAGAAAACATCACTAACAAACAACTCTGAGGCGGATTCCTACGTTAGGGGCTTCGACTTAAGCCATCGGCGTTACCGTTGAGACTCCCCTTTTTGTAGCGCACCTCAAAGGAATATTGTTGCAAAGCGAGGCTCCAGCGCAGGAGGCGGCCATTTTTGGGAGAGATGTTCTGCAGCCATTGGAGAGGGCAGTGATCCGTCTCAATGATAAACCTCGAGCCGGCTAGGTAGCATGACAATTTCTGAACGGCCCACACGAGACACGCACACTCTTTCTCGGTGGCGCTGTACGCCTGCTCACGACAGGTCAGCTTACGACTAGCATACAGGACGGGGTGTTCCACTTCTCCATTGTCCCTTTGGCACAGTACAACGCCCATGCCTCGCTCACTAGCATCGCACTGAACAACGAACCCTTTTGTGTAGTCTGGCGATCGTAGCACAGGCTGGCTTGTTAGGGCGCTCTTTAAGGCGCTAAAAGCTCTTTCCTTTGTCTCGCTCCAGACGACTGTTTGGGGCTCTGTTTTTCTTAGAGCATCCGTCAGGGGAGCCGCGATATCGGAGTACCTGGGGATGTACCTCTGATAGTAGCCGGCGACACCTAAGAACGACCGAATATCGGTCTTCGTGCGCGGTTGCGGGAAGTCTCGCACAGCGGCCACCTTTATTTCAGAGGGGCGGCGACGACCCTGTCCAATCACGTGACCGAGGTAGACAACCTCGGCCTGTGCTAATTGGCACTTGGGAGCCTTGACTGTCAAGCCCGCTTCGCGCAGGCGGGTTAGCACTGCCCGCAAGTGTGCCATATGCTCAGACCAGGAGGCGGAGAATATCGCTACGTCGTCTAAATACGGTAAAGCGAATTCTTCCTGTCCCCGCAACACTTTGTCCATGAGGCTTGAAAAGCAGTATGGCGCGTTCTTCAAACCAAAACTCAAAACTTTAGGACGGAATGTTCCCATTGGTGAAATGAACGCCGCATACCTACTAGCCTCTTCTGTAAGTGGAACCTGCCAATAACCCCTGACAAGATCTAGGGTGGAAATAAACTGAGCGCTACTAACTTTCTCAAGGCGCTCCTCGATGTTAGGGATCGGATAAATTTGATCCTTAGTAATGGAATTAAGCCTGCGGTAGTCGACGCAAGGACGAGGTTCCTTGCCCGGTACCTCAACTAAAATCAAAGGGGAGGTAAAATCACTCTCACCTGCCTCAATAACACCGAGCTGTAGCATTTTCTTTACCTCAGCCTCCATAATATCGCGCTGGCGGGGTGACACCCGGTACGCCTTGGATCGTACTGGCTCTGGGGAGGTAAGTTCTATATCATGAGTAAGGACAGAAGTCCTACCAGGCCTCTCAGAGAACTGACCTTGAAACTCTTGTAAGAGTTGGTGTAGTTCGGTTTTCTGCTCAGGCGACAGCGGTGCTTTACTGAGTAAGTCACTAATGACCTGATCAGTGTCTTGCCTGTTCGTCACTGAGCCTAGTCCCGGAAGCTCGACCGGAAGCTCTTCTAACTTTCCCTTGTCGGGCATTTCCTCTCCAGTACCTGGTGCCTTCAACGCTACAGGCTCAATTTTATCCAGTTCTGACGTGCTCGGAATATCAGCTTGCTGCGCCTCCGACCCTTTCTCATTGTTCGACAACGTCGGCCCCGCAACTACCGCCTTTGCAGCGAGTTCCCGAACTCTCGATCTGGTTAAGGCCTGAACGCTAGCCTCACCAAACAAAAGCCCCTTCTCGCGCAGGAGGTGATCGGACCTGTTCGAAAATAGGTACGGGTACTGGTGGGGCAGCATAGATGACACTGCGGCCTCCGTCTCAATTGCTCCGAAAGGTCCTTCAATAAGCACTTTTGCTACGGGCAGACACACGCTGTGAGCTTCCACGGCTTGCTTGATCCATGCGCACTCGCCCGTGAACATATCGGGTTCTACGTAAGAGGGGTGAACTACATCCATTGTAGCTGCGGAATCACGAAGCACTCGGCACTCTTTCCCGTTCACGAGGAAGACTCGCATGTAAGGCTCGAGAAGCTTCATGTTCTCGTCAGTGCTGCATAATGACAAAAACACGACTTTTGTTTTTGTTTCTGGACACTGCGCCGAAAAGTGACCCGGCTTCTGGCACGTATAACACACGCGCGCTTGCCTCGCCTCGAACCGCTTTCTGCGTTCGGCTTCGGCTGCCGCCGTCTCCTTACGTTCGGTCGGACTGCTTTCACTCGCATCCGCACTACGCCTGTCCCCCCTTGCTCTCATGGGTGTGAACTTCGGCCTCTCAGACTTGGAGCCAAATTCACCCTTTTGACCGTCCTTAGCTCCGCGAGCCCGACGCGTCAAGAACTCCTCGGCTAGCTCGGCGGCTTTAGCCACTGTACTAACGTCTGGCCTATCCAAGACCCAGTACCGCACGTTCTCAGGTAACCGTCTGTAAAACTGTTCCAGCCCGAAACACTGCAGAATTTTCTCGTGGTCACCAAACGCTTTCTCTTCTTTGAGCCACTCCTGCATGTTTGACATAAGCCTGTAGGCAAACACTGTATATGACTCATTTCTGCCTTTTTCATTTTCCCGAAACTTCCGACGGAACGCCTCCGCTGACAGCCTGTACTTTTTTAGCAGACTCGATTTCACTTGGTCGAAATCCTCTGCCTCCTCTCTCTTCAAGCGAGCGACTACGTCGGCCGCCTCGCCGGGTAACAAAGTGAGCAAGCGCTGTGGCCACGTTTCCCGAGAGAACCCCTGCTTCTCGCACGTTCGCTCAAAGTTAACCAGGAACAAACCAATGTCCTCTCCAAGCTTAAACGGCCGCATCAGGTCAGTCATTTTGAACGATACCCGTTCTCCTGCACCGTGTGCCTGACTTCCATTACGAGCGCGTTCCATCTCTACCTCGAGACGCTTCATTTCCAAAGCGTGTTGACGGTCGCGCTCTTCTTTCTCTTTTTGCTCTTTACGTTCGCGCTCCTCTTTCTCTTTTTGTTCTTTACGTTCGCGCTCGTCTTTCTCTTTTTGCTCTTTACGTTCGCGCTCGTTTTTCTCTTTTTCTTTTTGTTCCCTCTCCTCAATGGTCTCAAGGCATTCCGACAGCTCGTCATCCTCAGCCTCCAACTCAAGAATAGCCCTTAGCAGTTCTGGTTTTCTGAGTTTGTCTGAGACATCAAGACCCAACTCTCTTGCAAGCTCCAGCAATTTCGGTTTGCGCAACGACTTCAAATCCATGGCTGCTCCGAATGCTGCTTTCTCTACTGCCTACTATTGTCTTGCCGCAAACTAACCCGGCAGCAACGACAACACAATTACCAGCTCTGTTTCTGACACTAACAAAAGCCTGGCAAAACTCAGAAGAAGAAAGTCCCGCACTCACCAAACCTCGCAGCCAAGAATTCAGCGCAGTCGTTCCGCTGCAGGCAACCAGTCATCACACAGGGCTCGTTGCACTGCTCCCGGATGGTCGTTGTGCTGTTCAGCATACAGTTGACGGCATATCTTCGCTGCTGGCCTCCGTTGTCGGGATCCCACCGCTGGCAACCAGTTATTGCAAATGGGTTGCAAGCCCCAAGGGTAGCGTTGGCCTGGCGGCCTGGGGCAAAGCTGGAAACATCCGAAGGTCCCGGCAAAGGATGAGTCGACTGGCAACAGAACAATTTGTTTATTCTGGCATCGCAAAAGAGCAGCCGGTCAGGGCGACCACGTTACTCGAAGGACGAAATCGAAGTCTCCCGTTGGCGTCCGGGGCAGCCCCCTTTATACACACGGAGTCGAGGGCAAGAAGGAACGGCTTGGGAAGAGGCGTCCGATACGGCGACGCTTGAACATGTCCAGACGTGACGGGCGCGTCCGCCAGGCCGGCGCCGGTCAGACCTCCTCGCCTCCCAGTTGGGGAGCTCCTCTCCCCGGCTGCCGCGCTTTGACAAGCGTGGGCACCAACATGCACCCACACACACACGCACGCACGACGACACGTGGCACTGAAACCTGCCTGGACGCGCTTGGCGGGAGGCGTTGCGGCAGCGATGAACGGGTCCAAATGACCGCCGCTTTGAACAAAGCCGCGGCGTCCGTTGCATCCGCGCCGGCTATACCGCGCGTCGTAGGCGAGACGTAACACCACTGAGCCACCGCGGCGGGAATCTGCACGGAAGGAGTAGGTGATTTGTGGTCAACCGTCTTTGGTTGTCGTTGGTCTCGCAAGGTTAATGACTCACTCCCATAAAGAGGGATCAGCTCAGAATCCGGCGAAGGCCAAGAAGTGCGTAAAAAGTGTACTTTATATTATTTAAAGGAAATTTGAGTTTTTAGAGATGAACACATCGCGGAACGTCGCAAACCTCGTCTTCCTCATCTTTGGGTGAATCATGAGCTTGCCGTTAAAAAAATACAAACACTGATCGAACTGTTCGTTAATGCGGTTGAATGTAAGTAAATAAATGTTATTTGACTCATTCATTCGTTGTGCTTACCCAAATGAAGCTTTAGAATTTGCATACGCTCGGAGTGCCTTGTGCTTGTCAGTGAATGGAACGAGGAGAACGCTACGGACGAGGATGATGAGTGCAGTGTAGGTCGTAATTTCTAATCTGTAGCATATTTCCTTGCCATGAGATGCCTAGCATTTCCTGTATACTGAGAAAGAATTTTATATATATATATATATATATATATATATATATATATATATATATATATATATATATATATATATATATATATATATATATATATATATATATATATATATATATATATATATAGCAAGCGGCTCTTTTAGGGGGAGGGGCAGAAATTCTGTAACATATACTATTGTTTCTGGTATACAGTCTGCGAGTTATACATGCTAAAAAATTTATATTTTGCGCTTTGCGGACCATCTGTATATATGCACTGCACAGCATTTTTTCTTTTTCAGCATCGCTGAATGTGGCACAAAGTTCGCGAAGCTTACTCTATTGCCACGTTTTGTGATACTTGAACTGCGCCAAATATAATTTTATGTGCTGTTCGCACGCCTGGTTCTGATAGTGTATGTAACGAGTGCGGAAAGTCTAGAATTTTTTTTTCTTGGCAGCCGTCTCCAGACTCATACATTCCAGAATCCAGTTATGTGTAGTCTTGATTATCCGTCACAATATTCAAATGTGTGCAAGCTATGTCACCACATCGCGGATCTCAACCATATATATTGGAAATACCCTTTTGCCCCCCTGGAGGGAAAAAAATTTCTGTCGCTTGACCAATGGGAGGCTCTCCTATTCAGCACCGATCTGATGATTCAGACAAAGGTCGTACAACTGGCCGAAGACGCCGCCACAAGCCAGGACATTCTGGCTGTCGTTTAGGCGAGGGGCCTAAAGCCTCTCAAACTGTTGGAAATAAAAGTTTTACAATCCATATGCAGCCAAAATTGTGCGTTGCGGACTATACACTGCGTGCGGACTGTGTACCGGATATTACGGTAAGGCGATAAAAATGCAACGAGTTCCAATCCAGTAGCGCACGAGTTGTCGCCGAATTTCGCGTTACACTGCCGCGACCTGGATGCTATTTGACCACGAAAATCCTCGCAGTCGCCGACGGCAACAGATGGCACAGATCCTTGACAGTAACCTCGACTCGCAGACAATCAGTCGTAATTACACCAGCGGTAGCCCCATCGAGAAGGCTTCCCAAATATTCTGCCATGGGGGTACCAGCTGAGAACCACTTACCATGACATGGGCTCTACACACCGGGAATCAAATCACGAACGCCACAGCTCGCGGTCATAAAACCAAGCGGTAGTCGACGAAGTGGGAACCTATCCTGTAATGCAAACGTACTACGGAGACATACTTGAGCCCCCCAGGGACATCAGGAAGCGCTTTCCTACCTGCCATGCAAAACTTGGAAGGATCACTTAAGCTCCGCCCTAAGGGTATAACGCGGTAGCGCAATCGGTTAATTACCATATATGCAAACGGTCGTTCTCTACTCTACATCCAAAAATACCTGGGCATTCAATACCTGGGCAACCAAGAGCTTGCAATTTTTCACTCAACACCGAAAACACGAACATCGGCACTGGATTTTCGGGTGAACGGGGCCTTTACCGCTATCGCGTTAAGAGCTGGTGATGCTGACGCTAAACTGCTATAGAGACAAAGAGCTGTTTACCCCAGGCCCTCGCCGGAAATATCGCTCCCGCCTCCAACCATAGGGCTTTCAGATCACGAAAGCTCGCGTGGCTTCCAAAGCACCTACCCTCCGTTTCTGTTGACACCAGGCTAAGGGATTCTGAATCAATAGCGCAGAATTCAACACGGGCAATGTTCGTTGAGTATTAAGGGTTGAGGGCTCCTCACAGTGGCGACTCGCCAAAGCCTTTGGCGACGAACCTTTCTGCGCTGCGTCCCGGGTTAGGGCTATGCCGTTCACAGAAGGACGAGATGGTTCGATCACTACAGGTTCAGCAGCCCCGAGGAGCTCGACTATCGCTGAACAATGAATTGGTGAAGCAGCCTCAAATGCTACTTGATGTCCTGTCGGCGTCTTCTCAACGTGTTTTCCTTCCCTCAAGTAGAAGAGCCTCTCAAGGAAAGTGATTCGATCGTCCTAGTATTGACGAAGATCCCGTCACTGAAATTTTTGTTAAAAATCGTAAAAATATGAGACAAAAGATGATGGCTAGATAATACGCCAAAAAAACTCAGTCAAATAACTCTGAGAATAATAAGCGAAATGTATTCTCCGTAGCGATGTTCTAAAAACCGGCTCGTCTCATATCAGTTTCGACAGCACAGAGAATTTGCCACATCATCAGACAGGAAGTATCCGAGACCAATAATAGCTCATCAAAACTTGTTTTCCTTAAGATCACCTTGCGTTCGCTCTAAAAGTGGTTCGATGAGAAGATTTTAACAGATTTTAGAGTTTCGTCAAAATGCCGAAAACGCCGGTCACACGGCTATTTACAGATGTGCGCACATTGCAATACAGTAAGGTTTAGCTGCTTTGCGTGACCATCCTTGTGACGCAGTCCGGGCCTACGACATACTGAAGTGCCCAAGCACCTGGCTCAAAAAGAAGGATCCATGACAAACACTTTATTGTAAAGCGAAAGAAAAAAATCACTGCACACTAAAACTAGGCCTCTGCCTGGGTCTCCTCGAATTCCCCCTCATCCTCATCTGTGGCCTCCTGGTACTGTTGGTATTCTGACACCAGTTCGTTCAAGTTGTACTCTGCCTCGGTGAACTCCAACTCGTCCATGCCCTCTCCGGTGTACCAGTGCAGAAAGGCCTTGCGGCGGAACATAGCTGCAAAAAAAAATATATCAAGCAGGCGGGGTCACACTCCTAGAACTGTCCCCGAAAATGCGCTGTTCCAGAAAATCTACAGCAATGGGTACCTACAATGAAAGCATGTGCTTTTAAGAAGCACTTTCAAATCAAACACGATGGTCACCTGTAAACTGCTCGGAGATCCGCTTGAAAAGCTCTTGAATGGCTGTGCTGTTCGCAATGAAAGTAGCAGACATCTTCAGACCTCGAGGCGGTATGTCACAGACAGCTGTCTTTACGTTGTTCGGGATCCATTCAACGAAGTAACTCGAGTCCTTGTTCTGGATGTTGAGCATCTGGTCATCGACTTCTCGCATGCTCATTCGGCCTCTGAAGACTGCAGCAACTGTCAGGTAACGACCGTGGCGGGGGTCGCAAGCAGCCATCATGTTTTTGGCATCGAACATCTGTTGCGTCAGCTCCGGCACAGTCAGAGCCCGGTACTCCTGGCAGCCGCGGGACGTGAGTGGAGCAAAGCCAGTCATGAAGAAGTGGAGGCGAGGGAAGGGCACCATGTTAACGGCCAGCTTGCGAAGATCAGCATTCAGCTGCCCAGGAAATCTGTGAGGAATGGGACGGTGCTTGATTAGAAGCCCGCTTAATTCACAAGGGGAGAGAGAATTTACAGAGCTATGTTGGGCGCTCTTGTTTGGGAGCAGTCAGAACAAGATTGTGGTAAGATTATGGAGCAGCTACAACGGTCAGTGGAGGCATCTTGTAGAATGTCGCGATTGTTGCCGCTGTTCATTCAAAGCTTTTGAATATCGGGTCATCAAATTTGAAATTCAGTTCTCTTCACGCCAGTGCAGACAACGAAGCCCAATGAAAGAACGAACTCATGGAAATTTCAGACGTTACATAGTTTACACTTTGCCAGTCTGTTCTAGAGAACATTAAAACTGCATGCCTGTTATTTGCCTCAAATTACAACGGCGGAGAAACAAAGCAGCTCCAGTAAGATAACATGATTTCTTCTGTTGCTGGTTTCGATTCATTGGCAAAATCACAAAAAATAAAAATGGATTCTTCACGTGGTCACTGCTTCGTATCCAGCTTCAAAGGTTATACAAATTACTACATTAGGAGAACATCGATGGCTATTAACTTCACCGGTCTGCCGGTTGTCGTGGCACATTAAAATTATGTGATCGTTCTCCAGGCCCTAAAACACCATCCCCCAAAAATGGCAACCAGTATTTATTCCATACTGACTGCTCAGCAGGCTAATGTGGTACTCTGCTCCCAACTTCCTCAGGAAGTGCCACTATTTATCGAAGAAAAACTTCCATACCAAAACGTGGGAATTTGTATTCCCTTTTCCCGAAGAGAAAACGGGGATAACTGATTTCACTGTACGTGAGGCTTTATATGGAGGTCCTGTACGCTAGGATTAAGGAGCTGAACGAGATAAATGTGCGCTTTATAAAGGAGAAACAGTTCAAAAAGCATTCTCCAGTGACACACACCTAAATTATTTTGAAGAGATTTGAGATGTTTGCTTTTTGAACAGAGTAGTTTTTCATCATTTACAGCGCGAGGCCTTTATTTACCTTTTCGCCTCATGAGTTTTCTGAGGTACAGTGGTTAAACAAGGCCATTTTATTCCCAATGTGTGCAATCGCATGCCGTAGATTAGGCGCCGCTCCATTATTCCCGACGACAGCCGCCTTCTCGTTATTGCTGCCGCTGCCGAATTCACTTTCCTTGAAGTGATTTTCAAAGCTTCCCTGAGCAGCTGCTTTGCTGGCTATAGCAGGTGCGGTGTTTGTTAGTTTTTATGCGGACGGTGAGGGTGCTTTTATTTGCTTTCTTGCTCGTCATTGTATTTTCTGAAAATATTGCCACCACATGCACTTTATACATGGAGAATAGCTGTAGTGTATTACTCTAAATATTTTGTAAAAGACCTTGGCGACCGCAGTCTTTGCAGTGCTTGTTCCATAATGAACCGATCACTGCCGTCGGAACTAGCAATTCGGCGGATGGTGTCGACCTCTTTGGGCTCTTTATGAGCATGCATGAGGCGCTTAAGTGACCCCTTGAACGAAGCTGCGAAATACTTACCTCAGGCATGTGGTCACACCCGACATCGTTGCAGAAACCAAGTGGTTAAGGTCTCCGTAGGTGGGAGTCGTGAGCTTCAGCGTCCGGAAGCAGATGTCGTAGAGTGCTTCGTTGTCGATGCAGAAGGTCTCGTCGGTGTTCTCCACAAGCTGATGCAACGACAAAGTAGCATTGTAGGGCTCGACGACAGTGTCCGAAACCTAGAGGTAGCCGCAGGAAGAGAATGAGAACTTTGTGCATAACGACTAATCAAAATTCAAGGAAGACGCCTTATAAAGCAAGGCCGAAATGTCATGTTTGATTTGTTTCAAAGATGCTGAAATTGGGTCCTGCAGATAATGGCACACACCTTTGGAGAGGGCACTACACTGTAGGTGTTCATGATGCGATCGGGGTACTCTTCACGGATCTTCGAGATGAGCAGTGTGCCCATGCCAGATCCAGTACCACCGCCCAGGGAGTGGGTCAGCTGGAATCCCTGCATGCAGTCGCAGGATTCCGCCTCCTTGCGCACAACGTCGAGCACCGAGTCCACCAGTTCAGCACCCTCGGTGTAGTGGCCCTTGGCCCAGTTGTTGCCAGCACCACTCTGACCTGAAGGGGCAGGTTGTGAAAGGCGTATACTTGCACAAACTGTATCCTGAAGAAAATCAGTACTGGAATATGCAATAAAGGAAAGCCACTATCCAAACACACTTCACACAGCAGCCAGAAAGGCAACAAAAATTGACTTAAGTGGCCTGATGGCCGTAGCCAATAGGGGGATAAACACCGCATTTCATAGGTAAAGTTAAGTTTGGATAATATTAGGATGCTGTTACGTGTGAATTAATTTAATTAGTTTTCAGGCATGTAAATACTATAACAAGTGATGGCTATGTTTCACTCGGCCTTCAGAACTCAATCTCGGCACTAAGTCACTCTGGTAAAAGAGCTATGTGGCAGACAAGACGAGGACAGAAGGAGGCTCTCTGCAGGACCCATCTTTTATCGCTGCCCTAATTTTTTTTGCACTGTGCCAGATTTCTCCCGCTGAGGACTACATCCAGTCATTAATTAATATGTCACATACCCGTTTTGCTGGAGTGATGTGGGGCGTTGTGTTCTGCGGTGTACCAACTGCGGATAGAATCTTAATTTGGAAAAAGCACATATATTGCCACTCTCGTACTTACGCCCGTTTCGCTGCACATTAAAGTCGTGTTGAACCTTCAAGCTTACGCGTGAGTCTTGGGGACCCTTCTAACGGAACTTATAAAAATGACTTCATATTCAACTCAAAGGCACTTGATTTCGTGGCTGCATGAAACTGACTGGCACTTGGACTGGATTGAACTCAACAAGGGTACGCAGTGCGTACAGAGATATGGGCACAAATTTTAGCCAGTTCTGCGCATTAAAATTTAGTCTATATCGTGCGCTCTTGTGAGTGTGCTGATTTAGTGTGCTTTAAGATGAAATGGTACAAAATTAAATATGTTGATTCAGGAAATGACGAGCAACCCCTTACCGAACACGAAGTTGTCCGGCCGGAAGAGTTGTCCGAAGGGTCCCGAGCGGACGGCGTCCATGGTTCCCGGCTCCAGGTCAACCAGGATGGCCCGAGGCACGTATTTACCTCCTCAAACAAAAAATAAATATCACTTAGGTGCAACAAAAGTACGTTTGTGTGGTTACAAGCCATGCGTGCATCACAAAGAAATAAGCAAAAGAAGCAAAGAAAAGAGATCCTGCTAACAATAAAGATGTGACAGCTGATAAAAGCAGCACTATAATAGCCCTAGACCCCCTCCCCACCCTCCAATCCTTAAACAGCAGCTTCAACAATATTTATTAAATTTGGTTGGAGCAGCAAAACCACTCACAATGTGATTAGGACAATTTAAATGCATTAAAATATAGTTACTGCAATTAACGTTGCTTTAAGCCATTCTGTTCTCTATTACTAAACGTTTAATGCGGTACATAGTATTATAATTGGGAAGGCGCTACTGGGTTATCAGAGGGGCAGTAATGCAGGCGTACGGACTACTTTGGTCCACTTGGGGCTGTTTCACGTGCGATAACATCACCGAGCACATGTCTTAACATTTAGCCTACATCGAAATGCGGCCGCTGCCGCAAGATTCGATCCCACGATGACGCTAAAGCCGAACGCCATAGCCACTGAAGCACAACAACGTTACTGTTGCCAAACATGGCGTTAAAACTTTTATCCCACCCACGACAACACGGGGAAACTTTGTCGAGGTGAGACTAACGGTATGTCATCGTCAAACCTGACCAGGTTATGATTCATGACTCCGTCAGCGGAATTGTGAACAATCCTGATTTGTGAGAAAAAAAAATCGTTTTTGATGAAGAACGTTCGAAGTGAACCTAGGTGTGCTGAAAACAATGTGGCCTGAACAACTGCACTGGCATAACATGCCGCAAGCAGAAGAGGCCATGACGCGTTCAGTGCGACTAATCAAAATCATCCGCGATCGGTTTTACGGTGTAAAACTCGCCAGGGCGTGCCGCTCAAGATGCTCCGCTGAGAGGCCAGGGGTCAGTTTAACAGCGTTAAAGAGCAAAGCGCGCTCTACGGTACGAGAAAGTTCCAAAGTGAAATTATCAACCGAAATAGAGGAAGACGTGTACCGGGGGCCTCGTTGTAGTAGACATTGATGCGCTCCAACTGGAGGTCCGAATCACCATAGTACGCTCCGCTTGGATCGATGCCGTGCTCATCGGAAATGACCTCCCAAAACTGCAAACGTGTAAAGACATCGGTACTCATCATGGTGTCACAGTGAACAGCGACCACTATCAAAGCACATTTAGAGGCATGAATTAGATTCTAACACGAAATAACTCCAAAGACCTTAAACATCATAGCTGAAACCGGTTCAGGTGGCATTCTGGGGCTCATAATCATCAGCCTTCCTGATGGCGAAAAACTGGCAGAGCCTAAAGCACTTCAGTTCATTGAATAGCGTCAGGCGCGAAACCTAGACGATACGGGAAAAAATCCCATTAAAGAATCCCCGGCCTCCGCCTGATCCCTTTTGAGGCAGTCAGTGGGCCTAAGACTGCTACATGTCTCCTCTCCGCCAAGAACGACGGTAAAGGCTCAGGTAGGTGACATAAACCAACAAGAAACTCAAATAGCGAGCAGCAAGTAAAATGTCAACTCGAAAACAAAGGTCAAGAACCAGAGATTCCACTTGCGCCGGGGCGCAACGTGCTACGCACAGAAGGCACGACTGAGTACAAAAGCAGTGCGACTACTGCCAGCCATGAATTTTTTACAAGTTAAGTACTTAAACCCGTAGCCTGAAACTACATCCTAGAGCACGGTGTTAAGGCCGCAACGCAATCGCTAGCGTAAAACGCTTCGGAACAGGCACTGAGGTCGTAAGAAAGTCGCGACAGCTCCAGCCACGAAATATCCCGAGGCGAAAGAGGCGGCTTACCTTCGCTCCAATCTGGTTTCCGCATTGGCCTGTCTGGATGTGGACTATCTCGCGCATGATGGATGCCACTCCGCGACTCAGCTGCCAAGGTGCCGACTGCCAGCCTGGGTCAGGGGTCCACGTATCTGTAGCCTTGCGCCGCAACGTCGCTAACTTCTTCTTCAACTGTTTTCCTATGTTTACACGTGGCAACTTGATAGCACCTAAGAAAGCGCTACAGGCTGTTTCTCCCAAGGTAAATGTGCCTTTGAGCCCGTATGTAAGACTTTCAGTTCACGTAATAGATGCCGTGTAGAGCATATGCGCAGTACAATACGAACTTTTTCTCGTTGCGGATATCATCCGGCCAGACGGGGTGCTCACACCTGGCTGCAGGGGCGAACGCGCTGGCACGCGTCATGTCCAGCTTTTACTTTCTTTTCTCAGTGCTCGAGAGGTAGAAAAGAAGAGAAAGAGGCTGGCCTGAAAAATAAATATCTGGCCTGCTACTCTGCACTGGGGAACGGGAAGAGGAGAAAAAAGAGGGTCACGACGGGACATGATGATGATGGGAGGAGGCAGATGGAAAAATACAAGGGAGAGAAGAAACTTTATTAGGATCGTATGGCGGGACTTCCCTTAAGCTCGGTGGGTGGTTTGCTCATTTCAGGATTTGACTGGCCTTGGCCGCCCGGCGAACTTGTTGGATGAGTTCCTGCTGGCCCTCCAGGATGTACAGGGTAGCTGTTGTTGTTGCCATTACAAAAGATGGCCCGTACCCGCACTAGAGGATCGGCTAAAAATAGGAAGGCAAAGATATCAGTTGTTGTTGGCCTGATAACAATCGCGCATACTCACAAGAGGCATTGGCCATGACCAGGCGGTGACTACCACTTTTGTGGATTGCATGTGGCAGAAATAAGACGATATTCCAAATTTGAGCAACTCAGTTTCTCTCAGAGATGGTTGAGGGTGGTAAGAAAAGAAAAAACAGCATTAGGAATATAATAAAATGAGAAGACCGAAATAAATGGATAAAAGGTGTAAAACTACAGATCATGATGGCAGTCGTTTAAATAATAATTTGTTTTGGGGGAAAGGAAATGGTGCAGTATCTGTCGCATATATCATTGGACACCTGAACCGCGCCGCAAGGGAAGGGATAAAGGAGGGAGTGAAAGAATAAAGGAAGAGAGAGGCGCCGTAGTGGAGGGCTCCGGAATAATTTCGACCACCTGGGGATCTTTAACGTGCACTGACATCGCACAGCACACGGGCGCCTTAGAGTTTTTCCTCCATAAAAACGCAGCCGCCGCGGTCGGGTTCGAACCCGGGAACTCCGGATCAGTAGCCGAGCGGCCTAGTCCCTGAGCCACCGCGGCGGGTTTTGAGTCTAGAAAATTTTGAATGGCGAAGCAACAATTCCCATTGGTACGTCCTAGCATAGACACGCCAAGAAATAGAACAACCGCAGAAGTCAGGCGCAAACTAAGTTTCCGGAAACTAGAGTCGCTTCCTTAGCTACGTGTAGCGGCGACAAAAGAGAAGAAAGTGATCTATTATTTCTGGCTCAGCACCTGACGGACACGGTGGGGAGATCGCTGGACCAGGCAAGTAGAGGTAAAATGTTAGCTTTGGCACACAACAACATAGTCGCGCGAAGGAAACTGAGATCCCGCAAACTTGAAGTTACCGGGATCGCCAAGTTTGCTCCTCCAAGGGATCAGAAGGGGTTGAAAATAATCCAAGCAAGCAAGCCATAACGAAAACACAGGTTGGTAGGAGGTCAACGATTGCACCACTCTGGACTGCCTTCAATAAATCATCAGCCGATTCATTGAAATGAAGGCCCCTATGTCCAGGAAACTAAACAAACCGAGTTTATTGGACTTGAGGAGGGATCGCAAACCTGAGTATGCGAAATGATAGTGATTCGGCACACGCGGATAGTGAAGTGCATAAGAATAACGAGTCCCTAATTATTACTACCGTGGAAAAAATGTTAGGTATCTTGCGCACAGCAAGAACCACCGCTAGAAACTCAGCCAAATAAATGGGGGTAAAATCCGGAAGACGGGGAGAAAATGACAAGGTTATCCAAAATGTTAGTATTCGGAAGTGGTTGTGCATTTACTTCTTCTTTGTTCATTGTTGTTTCTTTTGGCATAGTGAACAGACCATACAGCCAAGGTATGTTTTACTGCGTAATTTGTCCACCGGGAAAATGACTTAACTATAAATATACCGTAGTAAATGCATTATTTGCGATCAGTAATGCAACGTGTAAGGAGTAAAAATCCTTTAATAACTAGCGATGCTCACCACGTTTAGGGCATTCAACATATGATCTCCTTTGCAGCTTTCTGCGAGTTTACACAAAAATCAGTGCATGAAAGTAATTTTTTATGATTTACAGGTTCCGAGGTGCATAAGAGGTAGAACCGCTTCAGAGCGTTTGCAACACCGACAACCCGAGTTCAATTTAAAGAGCTGGATACGCAGTTTTGGCATGTAGCACTGCCAAAATCTCACCTTATTTTCCCTGTCTCCCACCCATAAACTGGAGCCGCTGGCTGCACTCGGCGGAGCTGGACATCCAGCGACATCTGGGTGAACATGCAGTCCATCTTCGGAGGCCTTAATATGAGTCCGCAATAATTTTTTTTTTAATGAAGGACGGGCTCGCTGACTGAAACGATAGCAAAGGTCGTTTCCAGCCACGCCACAGCGCTGGATTCTTCAAAGGCGTTCAAAAATATCGAGGGTTCGTCGAAAGAGCGTGCCTTTGCAATTACCTCGCAAAACTGTGAATATACAGGGTGCTTCACCTCAGATTTTACATAATTTTTAAAAATAGGGGTTTCGAGGGTTGAAGACCGCTTGTTTCGGCATAGCATTGTCAGTGGTGTATTACATCAGAATTCAGCTAATATGTACTAACTAGCAGGTCGATTAACTAATGTTGAATTATTCACTTTTTAACTATTACCGTTAGGCCCCTTAATTACTGAGAGGCACGTTTTTAGAATTTTGAAAACGCAGTTACCCTCGGCGCTGTGGCCCAATAAATTTCGCCTACATCGCACCAATATAAATGCGCTTTTGAGAAGCCTGCAGACCCGCCGCGGTGGCTCAATGGTTAGGGCGCATGGCTACTGACCCGGAGTACCCGGGTTCGAACCCGACCGCGGCGGCTGCGTTTTTATGGAGGCAGAACGCTAAGGCGCCCGTGTGCTCTGCGATGTCAGTGCGCATTAAGGATCCCTAGGTGGTCGAAATTATTCCGGAGCCCTCCACTACGGCACCCCTTTATTCCTTTCTTCTTTTACTCCCTCCTTTATCCCTTCCCTTATGGCGCGGTTCAGGTGTCCAACGATATACGGGACAGATAAGGCGCCGTTTCCTTTCCCCAAAAACCAATTATTATTATTAGAAGCCCACAGGCAAAGCAAGCTCTCCAGTGCTCGTAACTCGTCGAATTAGTCAAAATTTGTTGGGCCACAGCGCCGACAGTAACCGCGTTTTTGAAATTGTAAAAACATGCCTCGCAGTAATTAAGGAGCCTAACAGTAATAGTTAAAAAGTTAACTGTACAGTATTAGTCAATCAGCACGCTAGTTAGCACGTCGTGTACCTATATTCTGATGTACTACACCGCTGGAAACGCAATGCAGAAAAAAGCGCTCTTCTAACACAAAAACCGTAGTATTAAAAATTGTGTGAAGTCATAGGTGAAACACACTATATACTTGCAAGGAAGCTTGAGTGCATGCTTCCTTCAGAGCCGCGCAAAAAATCGAGTCGACGTGATGTTCCAGTTGTTCAAAAAAGAGCAGATTTATGGGCAGTCATCGGAGTTTGTTGTTGGCCTCGCAAATCCAGTGGCTCATACCTTCTACCAACGAAATGGCCGAAAATATTGCGTCAGCCAATTGCATAAAAAATTGGAGGGCGCTTAAGCCTTAAGAGTGGGACGCCGCAGCGTGTTGCAGAGTTGCCAAGGGGTCCATGGAACGCCATCGCCCGTTCGGCGCGATGCCTTGCCCGTTGGACAATCCGCCCTTTTCATTTTCCTGTGCTGCCACCTCGCGTACGACGTTGGAAGCTCACTGGTAGGGTACTGCGCGCCCAACCCGGCCGGACTGAGTGCCGCTGCGGAGCACGTTTTGTTGGAATCTGTCAACGATGGCGTGTCCTGGGCAGCACCGGGTACCTGGAGGATTTCTAGGGTTGACTGATGGCTTGGTGCGAAGTCCGAAGCAGGCTGTAGTGCCCACCGAAAAGCAAATTCTTCAGTATCTCCGATCATCCGGCATGCGATGCGAACACCAGCTAGCAAGGGCCGCCGCTTCAGAGATGAAGGCTACATTCGGAACATAATGTTCAATGAAATATCCCCGATCAGTGAGGTTGGCGTTTTCCGCTGTATATGCCTGCCATTCATGAAAGGTGGATACTACATCGTGCACGCCGTAGTACAGAAAACGACTGGGGACAACAGTTTTCACAAGCAATCGTTGTGCTCAAGCGCTGCAGAATAGCTACACGAGCTATAAAAGCACAAGCGTACTCGCAACAAAGCAGCTCTGCTAGAATTTCACTGTATTTTCCCACAACACACCGCTGCATAGGTTAAACAAGCATGCGCGTCCATAAAGACGAGCGCGAGAGGCGCACATTAATCCATTCCGGCGATACCACGCAGAGCTCTTCATCATGGATATGATTCGAACACACGCATAACGCACCTTCTTCTTCTGCCTCTTAATACATGGCACATACCCACACGGGGGGATTGGCCAGGGTGTAGTGGCATAAACAAGGAAATTTCCATAGGAGATTATGACAAAATTTTAGCACCATGCGTGAATGCTCTCGTAGCTTCTTTTTCGTTGCCCGCTCCATCGCGCGTTGAAAACGGCTCACAGCACTTGCCCATTGGGCCTTCTTGCTTGAGAAAGCAAAAAGCGTCGCAACGAAGTCTGGGTGCCGCGGTGACATTCGAGGCCTTCCTGCCCATGAATAAAACACTTCGTGATAGACTGCACACGCATTTAAACACAGTACCTTGTCCGTACCTGTCACAAAGTGATTCCCGCACAGTCTTGACGTGCTTGACGGTGCCCAAGGGCGGCACGATCGCCGAGCCGGCGAACTGCTTTTATCCACGCTTCGCGTCGAAGGCTGTCCCGGGAAGCGCTCGGAAAGCGAAAAAATCCGAGTTTACTTCCCTTTACATATTGGGCATTGCTGCCGTATGCAACACATTTCGTAGGTATCGCCAAATGCGTCGCGCTGAACGCCCGACGGCTGCAGCAACACACCCCGCGTAGGAAGCCGGTTTATTTACACTTCCACGACCGGTCTCGAGTGGAGCGAGTGACCAATATGTTTCGCGACACCGCCGCCAGGGGATGGGCGCATGCGCAGTCGCGTCGTGAAAAAGGCGGCCCCTCTCACATATATCGGTGGGCACGAACCGCTTGTGTTTGTCCCCTGTTTTGTTGCTGCGCTATGGATCATAACTTCGTAAACCGGGCTGGGCTTATCATATTCAGACTGGAGATAGAAAAAACGATAAGTGCAAGCACTGTGGGGAGAGAGGGACCCTCGACCACATAATCTGGGAATGCACTAGCTCCCCAGGGGCTAAAGTAAACATAAATTGTAGAGAAGCCTGGGAAGCCCTGCTGCGGAGCGAGGTCTCTGCTCAACAGCAACAAGCCATCCGCCTGGCGACAGAAGCCGCGAAGAGTCAAGACCTCTTTGCTTGCTTGTGATCGCGGAGGTCCCCGCCCCCGTCCTCTAGGCCTGCGTGCCGGGGTCAGGGAGTAGGGGGCCTCCTTATCTGGTGGAATATTAGTGTTGTTATCATCATCATCATCATCATCACGGTGGAGAGGGCGCGCGGCCGCGGCGACGGCAAAGAGCACGCCCTTTGCTCCTCTTCGGTTGCCATGGTAACGGCGCTTGCGCACAACTGTCCTCTCCCATGTACCGCGAAATGCTCGACTGGTAGCCCTGTGTAGCTCACGCTACAAAACGGACTTCGGCCTAGTAGGCACCAGGCACTGTGGTCAGCTCACTCCGAGTCAAGCGCCTTCGGATCTCGCAACCACAAAGCGCACAAAACATCGGTAAAAACGATGGATGGATGGATGGATGGATGGATGGATGGATGGATGGATGGATGGATGGATGGATGGATGGATGGATGGATGGATGGATGGATGGATGGATGGGTGGATGGATGGATGGATGGACGGACGGACGGACGGACGGACGGACGGACGGACGGACGGATAAGCCTGAAAAGTTTTAACTGGCGTGCCGCAGGGCTGAGTTCTTGGGCCCGTATTCTTTTCACTTTACATAAATGATTTCCCTGCAACCTTAAAGTACAGTCAACCAATATTGTATGCCGACGACTCCGCTCTTCTGTTTGCTGGAGAGAATTTGCGTGAAATTCAAGATAAAATCTCTGCTGAGTTAGAAAATGTTTTTAGGTGGTTCACATCTAATCAACTGACCTTAAACCTTAATAAAACAAAGTACACAATTTTTCATTCTAGGAAAAAACAATTGAATATTGAAGAACTGAATATATCATTACGCGGAACAAAACTTCAACAAGTCGTCTCCTACAAGTACTTAGGTGTATCTTTTGAATCTGACATGCATTGGTAAATACATATTACACATCTTTGTTCGAAACTGGCATACGGATGTTTTATTTTACTTAAGGCTCGTGAATGTTTCCAGTACCGCATCCTACGCATTCTTTACTTTTCCTTTATTCAAAATCACCTCAGTTACTGCATTGAGTCATGGGGAAACCCCTTTACTACTTACCTGGAACCTGTGTTCTCTCTACAAAAGCGCGCATTAAGAATTATATCCTTTTCAAGGACCTCTCAAAGTAGCATGTACTTTTACAATTCTCTTCATGTTCTGCCACTAAATGCACTGTACGAATTCAAAATTGCTCAGATCATTCATAGAATCATAGCAACTAATGATCCACTTCCCATCCCTTTGTTCAAAATTCCGTTACTAAACACAAGAGCTGCCACAAACCAAAATTTGAATCTACCTCCATATCAGAACCTGTACGGGAAAAGGCTCTTAGAATTTAACGGCGCTCTTATTTGGAATACTTTGCCACTAAACATAAAACAAGCCCCTAATTTTACTCCTGCTTTAAAGGGGTTCTTTTTTCAGAAATATTGTGAATAAGTGACTTCATATTCATTTTTATATAAACTATGCATGTTATGAGTTATTGTGCTATGGATTGTATTTCTTGTTTCATTTATCGCGTGCTGCATTTATTTTGCATCCTATGTTGATTATGGACCCGTTACTAGCCAGTGGCTATGGGTCCATCAATGTCTGTTTGTATTTCGCAAGATATGCAATAAATAATGAATGAATGAACCCTTTAAATCGGGCGGTGGTTCAAGCCACCTAGCCATGACTTGTGAAATTTTACTCTTGTCTTGATTTTAGCCACCAATCAGATAACCTTCGCTTGGTTACTTCTACCCGCTTAAAATCTATTTTCCCTTCTCTGTCCTTAAACCCCAATGCCTTGGATAAATCAGCCCCGCTGCTTTCCACTGTAGGGTGAAGCCCTTTACAGAAAAGTATCAAGTGCTCAGCCGTTTCCGCCTCCTCTCCGCACGCAACGCCCAACGTGTCTATCTCGTGGTACCTGACTCTATACGTCTTAGTCCGCAAAACTCCAGTCCTGGCCTCAAACAACAAAGAGCTTCCCCTACAATTATCATAGATATTTTCGATGGCAATTTCCTGCTTAAAGATCCTATATGTTCCCAGTGCCGATTTCGTCAGCATCCCTGTTTTCCACAGAGCTCTCTCTGTTTCTTTAACCTTTTTCTTAACCGATAATTGCTGATTTGCCCCCTACTGCTGTCCAGATATTTGCTTGTCAATTTTCTAGTTCGCTTTCTCCATTTCGTGTCAACATTCTTTATATACAGGTATCTGAAAACTTTCCTAGCCCACCGCTTTTCCTCCATCTTTCTCAATCGTTCTTCAAATGCTATCTTACTGCTAGCTTCTCTGCTCTCGAACGACGCCCATCCCATATCCCCCTGTACCCCCTGATTTGGTGTATTGCCATGTGCTCCCAAAGCTAGCCTCCCTACGCCGCGTTGTTTGATTTCTAACCTTGCTCTTACCACTTCTTACCTATTGTAATTCCACAGTGCCCTATGTTTCATGACAGCTGCATTCCCACTAGCTTTATTCTTTACATATTTTTCATGCTCTGTCAGATACTCAGAACCGTTATTTATCCACACCCCAAAATACTTGTACTCATCCATGCACTACTTCTAGCGTGAACGCCTGTAATCTATGCTCGCCGCCCTGATCATTAAATATCATGACTGCAGATTTTTACTTAATAAACTTGAAACCTAATCTATCTCCCTCTGTAACACAATGTATTACCACGTTATCACGCTACTTTTCCATACCTCACTACGAGCGGACGCCTATACACCGCCTTGAGGTCGGATATTTTTGGCCAATAGGGCCGAAAAAGTTTTTCGACTCCTTGGAGGGCAATTCTTCCTTACCTTAAGGTGCCCAGTCACCATGAGGTATGAAATTGTGAGCTGCCGAGTGCTGACGTCAAGGCCGCCATGTTAAGCCTAACCATAAATTAATATTAACATAATTAGGCGATATTGTTATCTAACATGTTCTACTCATCGAGCCCGTTACGAATATACCATTAGTTAGATCATGACATGTTCGATTAATTACTTATAAGTAAATAAATATAAGCTGAGCCATAACTAAATATTAACTTAATTGTTAACTTTGGTGTCCAACCTGTTCTACTCATCTAGAGGATCCAAATACTAATTCGTATTATGATGATCTCATTAATTACTGAGTTATAAGGGATTAGACATCGTCACGTGATTAGTTAATTATGACGTCACAAAATCAGTGACGTCACCAATCATTCTCCAATTCGATAACTAATGATGTCATCAGTCAATCTCCAGTTGGGTTGCTATATCGATTTACTTTGGGGGTCGCCATCTTGAATTCCTCGAAAGCTTCATGCCGAAGGAAGGTGGTAGCAGCCCCAAGAAATCGAGAAACGTGATGAATAAGAGCTAACGCTCTTAAAACACTTTTCCTCCATGCACAGCTCCGCCCAGAGAGGTGTCCCAGGTGGTGGACACGCGAACTAGTGGCGCTGCGGACGAGTCTTGCTAAGTTTGAGTTGCTTAGGGTGCCTCATGGAGGAAGGAAAGAACTCAGGAGAGGCGGTTACGCCATATTTTTTGAAGCCGGCTGACCCCTAGCTTCCCCCTACTTGCAGCCGCCGTTGCAGCAGACGACGCCGCTGCGCCAGCGCCGGTGGCCAAATACTCCCAGTAGTCCTTGCGAAAGCGCGTGACTTCCGGCACACTTTTTGGCGTGCAGCTCGGATAGTGAGTTTCCCTTCCTCCATAGGGTGTCTTGATGTCTGCAGTCTTGCTTAAAGCCCCTTGATTTTGAAAGTAACGCCTTTTTGTGAACTTTGCTGCCGCGGCTCAAACACTCGCACATCCTCATCGCCCGCTTCTCTACTCAGTGCTTTTCTGACCGATGATTGGCCGCTCCTGCCATATAGTTTATAACCATTCGCTAGAAGGAAATTTGGCGGCTCTGCACTTAGCCACCATGGACGCCCGAGGCATGCCGAGAAGAAAGCGATTCGGATTGACATTTGCTGGCTTCTTGACTGTGCTACGGAGTGGATTAATGGTTGTTGAGCTTTGTTTTCATCAGTGCAGTTTTTACTGATGTTTTGTGCCTTTTGTGGTTGTGTAGTTATCCATGCAGCTACGCACGCAAGTGAAGCCACCGGAAGTTGGACGGCAAGTCCCAAAAGTCCGGTGTCTCTACTGTGTGTTTCAAAGGAAAAAGTCGCATCTTTCTGTCTTTAGTTATCAGTTTTTCTGCGCTGTTCTCGTGTGATGTCTGCTGTTATATCAAAGGAATAAGCAAGCTGAAAGAAAGAAATGTGAGCATTGTTTGAAGAACCTTTTAGTTTCAAAGACACCGAATAAAACAGGCAGGCAAGTATCACACTGCCGCGGCAAAGGGGCAAGCGCATAAAAGACTACGTTCTTGTCTGGTTCTTGTCTTGCGAGCGTTGTAAGACAATGAGGCTAGAACCTACGGTTATTCTACACCCGAGCACCGCATGCCGCGATCCTTCAAAGAGCGATGATGCGAAAAAACGGCTTGATCAATTTGAGCGTGTGGCTAAGTGCAACAGGTGGGAAGGTGAACTGAAGTTGCGACAAATGGGCGGCCCAGCTAGAATATGGTACCAAAATCAAGAGACGCCCTTGACGACGTGGGATCCCTTTCAGAGGGTGAACTTGAAGACCTTGACGAGCGTTGTATGGAGGAAAGCTAGGCCTACTTTTTGAGCCGAGGATACGACAATCGAATGAAAGCCAGCATGTATGTAGGAGAAATAGTGCGCTTTTTTTCGGCCACCCGGATCCCAACGTTAGCAAGGATGAGGGTCGGCTTTTTGATGCGAAGCGTAAAGGAGCCATTTTTCGCATGTCTGGGCCGCTATCTGCCGACGACTGTCGATGCATCCCGTGCCGAAGCGTCAACAGTTGCAAAGGCCGTAAACGCACGAGACCGACATTGCAATTTCTGAAGGTATTCTCGGCAAGTCCATTCGATTCCTTCTACCGATTCCTTCTACTGTTGTCTACCGATGGTAACAACAGGACAATGAAAGAGAATAGGACGAAATTATTGTGGCACTATAAAAAGAACGAAAAAATAAAGTGTCCCTGCCCGTGCCACTAAGTATAACGGGCTTAAGAGAATAGGACAGAGCGCAGCACAGCCCTAAATACTCCGACTTTCTCTGCGTCCGCTTTTGAGCGAAAATGTGTTTTTTGAAGCATTGAATTTTAACGCCATTTCTGCTGAACTTTCTGCAAGACTGAGAAAGCTTCAGTTAGTTGAAGACAATGGGGCACAATTGACCCATTTTCCTAATGTGTACATGAATATGCGCAGATTCAGCCATTCACGGAGCTCTTTGTTGGGTTGTACGCACCGCAAACTATGAGCCAGACAGACAAGGGACCATTACACACGGTTTGTGAGGCATTTTATTTTACCAGAGGTGAACGATTCAGTCATAACTAAGTTCTGTGTGCGCTTCCATCATCCCTGTCGCAGTTTTGGTAGCGCAAGGTTTCAAAGGTATCACTAGGTCAAGTTTATTGCATATCTATATATGGCCTCGCCCAATGATCTGAGCTCTGTCCTGAGTCAGTCGCGGGTACCTTCCCAAACGGACCATTCTCGGCACGGCATCGACCCAGCTGGTCAGCTGATGCCAAGTTTGGCCCGAGGCCAGCGCGAAGCCGGCTGTCGAGTTTGGCTCTACCTTGTGGGTTGGCACTGGTAGAATATAGGCCACCGATGTACCTGGTACTTCAGCGAACGCTTCCAAATTCTTTGTAGCGCCCACCTACGCCGCATGGCAGACGCGCCCACAGACGGCGCCTTGGTGACGGCTGTGAAGAGAAAAATGAAGATTAGCGGCGCGTGTTGCCTTTGATGACATCTTTCCAAAGCATGCAAAATTTGTGCCTTTCCGTTTGCTCAACAGTTTATTACAAGATTACATGATGTGCTTCCACTCTCATGTTCTCTTTGCGACAGAGGCCCCACAGTGTGAAGAAAAGGCCGGTGCTGGTATTTTCCCTCTCTCCCTCGATTGGCCATTATCGACTTGACCCCCATTTATTTGGCTGAATTTTTAGCAGCTGTCGTGGCTTTGAGCAAGTTAAACGGTTCTTTTTCATCTGCCATAATTGTGTCGGATTCATTATCCCTATGTTCCTCTCTCACAGCGTATACGGGATCACAGGCGCTCCTCTTATTCGAATGTTTGGTACCACCTGACGTGTGTTCATTATGGCTGGTTTGTGTGCCTGTGCACAGAGGAATTCATTTAAATGAGGTTGCTGATGCCCTAGCGAAGAAATCTCTTCAACGCCCAGTCGTGACTCTCCTTCCGCCCTGTGCATATATTACAGCGGCCAGGTTTCGCAGGTACTGAAAGAATTTACAGCCTCAGCCCTTACCTCTTCTCTTCCCGTGGTGCAGTAAAGGATGGCGATCACGCAAGCTTGAGGTTTCTTTCACGTGTCTACGTTGTCGCGTTCCTCAATTAAATTTCTACTTACATATACCTGGCCTGGCGGCCTCCCCATTGTGCCTGGCGGTCTCCCCACGCTGAACCCGAAACGATAGATCACTTCTTGTTGGCCTGCCGCCGCTTCTCCTCTGTACGGAGGCGCCTGCTAGAACGTCCGTTACGACAGCTCGGTCGAAGTCTGTGTGCTGGGATTGTTCTGTCTCCTGGTGCTTCTACCCTTGGGCACAGAAACAGGAATGTGCTCTCCGCCATTCAGTTTCCTTTTAGACACGAAATGACTGCCATTCTAAAATCTTTCTGAATTCCATCATCTGGCTACTCATGTTCAAAATTCATCTGTAACCAAAACTTCCTAAACACTGCACGTTTAGCCCCAATCTCATTTTCAGTCACCAATCTCCCAGTGTTTGATTTACTCTTTATTTAAATAGGCAAATATTCACCATTTTCTTTTTGAAAAACGTTTTGAGCACCTGTCAGTCGCCGCCCGTGTCCTGGTCAATCCCCCGCAGTGGGTACGCAACATTATCTTCTTGCGGACAACAAGGGGCAGTTCAGTTCCGAATGCCTGCAACGCTGGTTCTCTTATCCCGGTGCTCCGCTGCGACCTCGTGATTCCCGACAGTGGTGACTACAGCCTAAGAGGTGACTGACTCCAGCAATCTACCGCCCTCAGGCGACCTTCCGCCCGACTTCTACCTCGCGCTCACGGGATATCGCAGCCATCCAGCTTCGCCTGACTTCGTTCCGGTGCAAGAACCCGCAGATGTGGTTCGCCCAGGTGGAAGCCATCTTACATCTCCACCGCGTCACCTCGGAGACCTCTCGGTTCCAATACCTCATTTCCAACCTGTATCCAGAGGTGTCTCACGAGGTGCCGGACGCCATCGCTGGTCCCTTGGGCGGTACCTCATATGAGCGCCTTAAGCAGAGCATTCTGCGCCGCACCACGGCGTCCGAGCGCGCACGCCTCCAGCACCTGCTCACCAGCGAAGAGCTTGGCGATGGCCGACCATTCCAGCTGCTCATCAGCATGCGGCAGCTTCTAGGTGAGAGCAACGACGACTCGAACGGTGCGCTGTTGAGGGGGCTGTTCCTGCAGCGTTTGCCTCAGTCCGTTCGCCTCGTCTTGGCTGCTGCAGGGGACAAGACTCTCGAGCGCCTCTCTGAGCTAGCTGACAGGGTTCACGACCCCACTTCCCTTCAGTCGCCACCCTCTATTCGACGCCCGGATTGACCAGCTCGTCGCTTCTGTCGACGCCCTTAGGACGCCCTCTCATGGTCAGCCCGGACCCTCCCGACGTCCTAGGCGCCGTTCCTGTTCACCGACCGGCACCCGCACGCGCTCACCTCCCAACTCGCCTCTGCTGGTATCGCTGCGCCTTCTAGCAACGCGCCCACAAGTGCACTTCATCATAGCTTAAAAGAACGTCTTGCTGGGCAAGTTGGTAACTGTACATCTTTGGTTACAGGCGCGAAAAACAGACACAAGGCGCTCCGTCCCGTCTTTCTGTCTTGTGTTTTGTCAGTTTTTTTGTGCCTGTAACCAAAGATGCACTTCATCATGCAGCTGGTCGGGAAACGCGAGACGAGGTCACTGACGGCGGCATGTGACCTTGTTCCTCAACCCGGCCACCTTTTCGTGGTCATGGACCGCATTTCCGGCCTACCCTTCCTCGTCGGTACGAGTGCCGCGATCAGTGTGCTACCGTCCACCAAGGCTGACCGCAGATCCAAGTCACCAGGACCTGTGCTTCGTGCGGCGAGTTCCATCACCATTGCCACGTATGGTCTTCCCTTCCTCACTCTTGACCTTAGACTGCGGCGCATGTTCCGGTGCATCTTCCTCCTCGCCGACGTCCATTAGCCCATCCACGGCTCCGGCTTTCTGGCACACTTCGACCTTAAGTTAAGGACCTTAAGTTAAGCATCTTACTCATCTCTCACTTCATAGTTTTTATGCCCTGAGGCAATAAACATCGCTTCAAAAAAAATCAAGAGGAAGAAAAGGGCTTCGGCAGGGCATGTAATGCGAAGGCAAGATAACCAACGGTCGTTAAGGGTAACAGACTCGATTCCAAGGGAAGGCAAGCGTAGCAGGGGGCGACAGAAAGTTAGGTGGGTGGATGAGATTAAGAAGTTTGCGAGGATACGGTAGCTGCAGCTGGCAAAGAACATGGTCAGGGAGACATGGGAGAGGCCTTTGCCCTTCAGTGGGCGTATTCAGGCTGATAATGGTTACTGGCGGCCGTGTAGCGACTACCGGGCGCTCAAATCTCCCACGGTCCACGACCACTATCCCCTTCCAAACATCCAAGATTTTGCCGCAAATTTGGAAGGCTGCAAGATCTTTATTAAAAAGGACCTTGTGAAGGCGCACCACCAAATCCCCGTTGAGCCTGCCGATATCCCAAAGACTGCCATCACTACACCGTTGGCACTGCTTGAGTATGTGCGAATGTTTTTTGGCGTACGCAACGCAGCTCAGACTTTCCAACGATTTATAACGTAGGTAACGCGCCGACTTCTGGCTTTTTTTGCCTCCATCGACGATATACTCGTCGCGAGTCCTACTCCGCACGGCAACGAGCGTCGCCTCCTGGGATTGTTCTAGCGCCTTCAACAATTCGGCCTGGTTGTAAATGCCCAGAAATGCGTCTTCAGGTCTTCCGAGCTGGAGCTCCTAGGCCACCACACCTCGGTGTTGGGAAGTCGTCCTTCGTTTTCCCACGCCCAGGCAGTAAAAGACTTCCCAGCTCTCACTACCCTGCTTAAGCTGGGCGAGTTCCTGGGTCTGGTGAATTTCCCCCGGTGCTTTATTCCGCACTGTGCCGAGTTCTTGCACCCTTGACAGACCTCTTCCGCAAGACAAAGAGCTCCTCATTCGCAACTGCCTGGTCTCTCAAATCCCAAGCCGCTTTCTCGGCTGCTAAACAGGCCGTCGCAGATGCGCGGTTCTCCTCATCCATTCGAGGACTGATGTGCCCACTCGCATCATGGTGGATGCTTCCGGCGTTGCCACTGGCGTGGCTCTCCAGCAGCAAGTCGACTCCGAGTGGCACCCGCTGGGTTTCTTCTCTCGGAAACTCCAACCTGCCGAGACCCACTACAGCGTTTTTTTGCCGCGAGCTTCTCGCCACCTATGCCACTATTGAGCACTTCTTGGAGGGCCAGCAATTTTACGCCCTGACGGATCATAAGCCCCTGGCGTATGTGTTCCGTACAAACTCTTCGAGTATGTCGTACGGGAGCTTCGTCAACTGGCTTATATCTCCGAGTTCACCAGAGATATGTGCCACGTCAAAGACACCGACAACGAGGCTGCCGACACCCTTCCTCGAATTGCCACCATCGGTACTTCTCCATCTGCCGTAGACTGGGAACGTCTGGCCCGTGCGCAGCTTGAGGACCCTGAGCTCCAATCGCTGCGTGAGCGTCTCTGTTCCCTCCATCTGCACATCGTGCCTCACCCGTTTGTGTCCGGATCGCTCTGGTACGACACATCAACGGCTCTATCTTGCCCCTTCATTCCGCACGCCTTTTGACGTGCTATTTTCCACTCCCTTCAAGACATCTGCCATCCCAGCGTCCGAGCCAAGCAGCGCCTCGTGACACAGCGGTACGTCTGGCAGAGCGCTGACATCGATGTTTGCCAATGGACCCGCTCGTGCCTCGCTTGCCAGCCCGCTAAAGTGACCAGCCATACGAAGACTCCCGCACAGCTTTTCCTGCCACCCATCTGTTGCTTTGACCCCGTCCATCACGGCGTGGTCGGGCCGCTTCCTCCGTCCACGACTGCCGGTACATCCCCACCATGACTGACCGGTCCACCCGTTGGCCCGAAGCTTTGCCAATTCCCGACATCACAGCGGAAACAGTTGCACAGGCCTTCGTCTCAAGATGGGATTCGCGCTTCGGCTGCTCTGGCGTAGTCACAACGGACCGCCACCGGCAGTTCAAATGTGCCCTTTTCACTAAGCTCAACCATTTACTTGACACCAAGCATTGCCGTTCCACCGCATACCATCCCTGCGCCAACGACACGCTCGAGCGGCTCCATCGCCAGCTCGAAAGCTGCCCTCACTGCCTGCCCGGACAGAGAGCTCTGGGTCGACCACCTTCCTATGGTCTTTTCGGTCTACGCGCTGTCCTGCGTACGGATCTTGGTTGTTCCGCGGCCGAACTCTTCTTCGGCGCTCCCCTACGGCTTCCCGGAAACTTGTTCCTTCCTTCGGCTTCGTCGCCGCAGCCCCAGCAGTACCTCAAACACCTACAGGACTGCATAGAGCACCCCTTCCCGGTTCCGCCCGATCTTCTGACAGGCGCATTTTCGTGCATCTTGACTTTGCGTCGTCAATGCATGGATTTCTTAGGCGAGAAGCTGTAAAGGCGCCTCTTACACCAGCCTATGACGACCCGTACAGTGCACTCCATAAGACGCCGAAGTCTGCGAACATACTCCTTAATGGTCCCTATGAGGTTGTCACCTTGGACCGCCTCAAACCGGTGTACACATCGGCGCGGATAGATGTGGATAGGAGGTGAGCGACATCACCAACCAGCCTCTGCCCTTGGATTAACGTCACAGGGGCAGCAGGGAGCCGCCGAGAGGGAGGAGTGAAGCCGCTGGGCTTTGCAGGCAGAGGAGGGAGAAGGAAGGGGCCAAAACAATACCCCCTTGCGGGGTTGTGTTGGCGTCCAGACACTGGAGGCGAAAATAAAAAAAAACAGACGAAGGGTGAAACAATAGACGCTCGAAAGGAAGGTAGACAAGAGAGAAAGAAACCCCGAGGGGGAACAGACAAAAAAAGAAAGAGGGCAGGGGGCTGCACCCCACGCATGCCACCGAGTGCACCGTGGCCCTCTTCCCTGGTGCGAGCTGATGTCGCTGCTGCGGCGGTGCGACTGCAAGACTGCTGACTGTGTCCCACGGCCAAGGACTCCATCGGGCGTGGTTGAGGCTGCTAACATCGCGACTCAGCAGTGCAGATACGCGATTTTTAAATATCGCGAGCTTTATTTCATGTTACAAAATATAACCGTGCTCCCGCTGCTTTAGAGAAAACGACTGAAATGAAGATTAATCCCCAACATATATGCGCTCTACAACTTTTGCGGTAACAAATTAGCGTTAAAGCTAACGTTAAAAAGTTAGCCACGTTGTCTATTCATTAGAAAATTGGGCATATTAAAAATATGGCGACCCGGTCAAGACGACGGTATACGACTCTGCACTAGCCGAATCTTTGTAGACAGCGTTGTCGCTTTTAGAAGCTTTTTACCAAGCTGAAACACTCGGTAGAGCTTTTGGCTGTGCGTGCAGGGCACATTTGAGGTAGCAGATGCAATCTGAACAAAGTGCCTTGCATTATTTATGAGTAAGAAATTTTCAGGCACGATATACGATACGCTCTTTTACATTAGGTATATATATGGACGTCAAAGTGGATAGTCTATCCTATCTGTTTGTCATCCTGTCTGTAGCTGTGGTGGTCACTCGAGATCGAGGCACACATATATAGAAGGTGTGAAGAGAAACCCGTGACAAAATTAAAACATCCAAACAGGTCGAACGTTTATTAGGACTGTACAATCCGTGCTGATCGCTGAAAAGGGAGTTCACAGATGAGACGCTGGATACTAAACCAGTCTACCTGGTTCACTGCGCATGATCAGAGTGCCGAGAGCTTGCACACGAGAGCACACGAGAGCTTGTTTCAACTTCCTGCTTTGCCTACGGTGGCGCTCAGTATCTTGCAGCAAGACTGGCCCAGCAACAAGTCCTTCATGTGACAAGTGCCGTTGGAACAGCAATTTCTGTAAACGGTTTGCGCTCAGCGAAAGCAGAAATTGTATCGCGGCACGAACACTGTTGATGGAGGCAGAATATATACAACAGCAACAATTATGTACGTTACATTTAACATAACGAAACAAGAACATCTGAAAAGCAAACTGTTCCTTCCCAATATGCACCTGCAGACGTGTCTATTCTTTCGTCTCCGAGTAGCAGCGCATAGGGTATGCACAAAAGCAATAAATTAATGCACATTCCAGATGACCAATCCCGAGCACCACAGGGTTCGCAGCCGCACCGACAAGATAGTCGGGAGTATTGGTGGAGCGCTATAAGGCCAGACCACAGACACTACGTAACAAAAATGGACGGTGACTCTGCGACTGCTGTACAGTATAGGTGATATATGTACGTCCGGTCTCTCCACTGATTCACAGTTCGCACACTTGGAAAAGCGTGCGCATACACATACCACACACACACACACACACCACACACACGCACACACGTAATGAGTGAACATGATCTCGCACACTGCGATTGTAGGACTAGAGTGCATCGTCGCCAAGCGGTGCGATGGGTCACTGGCATGCGTCCATAGGCACAATAGAGAAGGGGTGGCCGCATGTCTTGTCCACACCGTAGGCGCAGGCCGGTGGCGCTAGGTCAGCGTCGTGGTCGCCAGGCGCGACGAGTACAAGAACCTCGGCGTCTTCCGCAAGCTTCCCAGGAGCGGCGATAGCGTCTTGGGCGCCTCAAGCGTTTGCTGGTGGTTGGCAACGCTAGGGCGCAGCTCAGGGTGGATAAGATAGGCCGGGCTGAAAGGAAAAAGAACGCCGCCCTGGGGTTCATGCATACACAGGATTCAGAGCGCACAAAATTGACGAGGCAAATGAGAGAAAAGTCCGCAACAACGGCCGCCGTTAAGCGAAGCTCAGAGCGGCGTCACGTGGCAGCCGGCGGCGTCCTGCGCTGCGCGACTGAGCTGGCGGAGTGTGACGTACTGGTTGCGCTGGGGAGGCGCCGGGGAGCCCGGCGGCGGCGAAGGCTGGCCCACCATCCCGGCGGCGCGGTCCGCGGACTCCACGCGCCGGGCCAGCGACGAGATGGAGTGCAGGCGGCCACGATCGCAGATGGCGGTCAGCTCGAGCGAGTCGGTGCCCTCGACCTGCACGCTGGCCGGGGGCAAGTCCAGGCAGGGCGAGATGAGCTTGCTGTCGTTGGCCAGGATCTCCACGATCTCGCACGCCGTGGGCCGCTGCGACGGGATGCGCGCCCAGCAGCGCAGCAACAGAGCCTCCCTGCGAGCCGCACAGTGCGCACTGAGCGGCCGCCCAGCGCGCCCATCGAGTCGCGTCGCACAAAGCCCACTGGGCAGCCGCAAGCTTTGCCGGAAGCGTGCACAGAGCCCAGGCAGCCACTAAACTGCAACCACTGGCATGCAATAAACGTCGCTTCGCACGGCGGTACCATTGCACATAAGAAAATTCCTCGTCATGTACACATTCCACGCCCCGAAACAAACGTGCAGCGCGGAAAAGCGCCCTTTAGAAGTGCCGGGACTTGTGCCAAAATTTGCACTCGGCTGCTGGCGAAGCGCGGGCAATGGCGTGCGGAGTAAGGCGCTCGCTTACAGCTCGGGCTTGCAGCCGCTGGGCACTGGCAGGGTGTTGTAGCCCTTGACGTACTCGAGGACCTGGTTGTTGGAGAGACCCTGGTACGGGAAGCTGGCGAAGGTGACGATCTCGTACAGCAGCACGCCGTAGCTCCAAACGTCGGACATGGTGGTGAAGATGCCGTCGTTGAGACTCTCGGGCGCCATCCAGCGCACGGGCAGCATGCCGCGCTTGTTGAAGCGGTAGTAGTCCGAGTCGTACATGGGCCGACACATGCCGAAGTCTCCGATCTTGACAGTGCGGCCGGCGTTGACGAGGCAGTTGCGGCAGGCCAGGTCGCGGTGCACGTACTTGAGGTCAGCGAGGTAGCTTAGCCCGCGCGCCACGTCCAGCGCCATGGCCGTAAGGCAGCGGTCGGACACTTCCTCGGACTTGTGGCGCTCGCTCTCCTTGACCAGGTGCCGGCGGGCCAGCAGGTACGTCTTCAGGTCCCCGTACAGCATGAACTCCATGACCGTGTACACGGGCTCACCCGTCGTGCACACGCCCAACAGGCGCACGATGTTCTTATGGTCGAAGCGCTTCATCATCTCCGCCTCACTCAGGAAGTCCAGCTGCAAGTGCCGAAAACGCCTTGCATTGCGTTGCAGCAGCACCGCGCCCCCCACCTCAAGGCTGGGCAGTGTGCCTTCTTCCGCGCTACCGGGACAGGGACCTATCTATACCCAAGGCTAATAACGCATACGCATGACCGAAAATAATACGCGGCTTTGAAACGGCAAGTGCCCAATACAAAAGCGCATGCTACAGAAATTAGCGTTTCTCGACAAGAGTGGATGCCGTACCTTCTCCTCGATGATGGCACCGACCTTGAGCGTCTTGACAGCCACAGCTTGCCAGCACTGGTCGGTGATCAGCGCCTCACCGCCAAACACAGTGCCGAAGGCACCTTCGCCCAGCTTGCGGTTGATCACTATGTGGTCCCGCGGCATTTCCCACCCGTCCAAAGAAGGCAGGTGGTTGGACGGCAGCAGTCCCAGCTCGCGCATGCGCGCCTCGGTCTGCTTCACTTTCTCCTCGTACCTGAAACGAGCGCGCCAACGGGTGGATGGATGAAAAGCGACCACAAGATCAGCGTTTTTCTTTTTTTTATTCGTCAGCGCTCACTGTTTTGACGTGGTCCACTTTTTAAGCATGAAATGCTTTTAGCTCATATTCTCAGCAAACTGAGGCGGTCGTCGTCCCGAACCTGAAGCCGGAACTTTCGGAAACATTCCAGAATTCCCCGTCCAAATGGCATCCAGCAGAAAACTTTCCCACCTCAGCGCCCCGAGTGGGATTCGAACGAACGTCCGCGTAAATACGGCAGCTTCATTTCACGACGTCCGACTACTCGAACATCGCCACAGCTTTTTTATTGCATGGAAATCTACTCTCTCTGAGAACCGACTCGTGCCTCACATAAACCGGTCGTCCGACGCAATCTCGACGCGTACCCCCCCCCACTTCACCCCCACTTCACGTTCTGTGACACATATGTGCGCCAAGAAAAGGTAACCAGTTCTTACGGATATCAACGCGTACTGCTCTAGGAACATAGACTTCGTTGAACGGGGTGGTTCGGCATGTCGATCCACCATACGGTTCTTCAATAGAGTGAACAGCCCCGTTAACAGAAATAGATCATAAGCCATTGTAGAGTTTTGCTCGGCAGGCAAAAATATTATTCTGCACGGTCAGTTTCCCCGGAAGCTCACTGTAGTATATGTCCCAGAGAGCAGCACCACCGACGCGAAACCAAACATTGATAAATGGTCTGACTGACCACACAGGCGGCGGTCCTCCGACCATGGCACGAACATTCTCTTGGCGCAAAACACTTTTGACAGGCAAGGCCGACGTGTGGAGTAAAAAAGAATATGTTTACACTTAACTCGCTTTAACGTACCGTAATTTCCGGACTTTAGTCCGCGGAATATACATGTTTAGAAGCTGAAATTTTGCGTCATGCGGACTGTCTATGTGTGCGGACTATACATGCTTTTATTATTTTTTTCTTTAGATCGTTTGTCAGAGACAGAGAAGCCTAGCGGTGGCTATGAAAGAAAAAGAAACGTGCCGCGAGTGGGCGCCTACGACATGTTACCTTGTTAAACAACATAGCCTGCGCAGATCGCGGATGGTGTGAAAGCGAAGCTGAAGACAGCCACCGTGACTGCCATAATCCCAGGTGGCATGGCTAAACACCTTCAAACCTTGAATATCTCGGTGAACCTGACCTTCAAGAACAATGTTCGAAATAACTGGGGAGCCTGGTAGCAAGAAGGGGCTTAAACGTACATGAAAAATGCGCAACTGGGTCGTTGATTCGTGGCACGCCGTGCCACAACAGGTTGCCGGCAACGGCTTCAGGAAAGCCGGATTAAATATTTCCTCAACAGAGGTATCGAATTATGACGGCGATGAAGATAGTGACGAGCCGTTCGTCGATTCTGACATGACTTATTGGTTTCATTCACGCAGCCCCAGCGAAAGTGATTTCGACTGGTTCTATAGGCCTGAAATCAGTGCGGTCTAATAAAATGCGCAGTTCTACTTCTTGACAATAAACTACTTGCTTGCCCATTGTATACTGCTTGCGGACAATTGGAAAACTTATTTTAAACCGAAATTCGTCCCTGCGGACTATAAGTCCGGAAATTACGGTACTAGTATCAGAAAACGCAAGGTAAGGCTTAACGCTGCCGGAACAGGAAATAACGACTTGATCAAAACCTGTGTCATCCGCCTTCTAGGGAGACCCTACAGGTAATATAAATAAAAGTGCACAGTGAGGAAGTGGAAAGATGTCGCCAGCTTCCTTTAGAGAACGCCAAAGATTATTATGATGATTTTTTATGGCGCAAGGGCGTCTGTGGCCAAAGAGCGCCATATGGCACAATGTTGTTATTTTGTTTTGTTTTTTTACTCAAGGTGGGGTCAAAAACCCATTTCCCAAGCATTTCCCCCCAAAAGAAGCCGAGCACCAGGCAGGGGAAAGCTTGTACACCCATTGTATCACGGTGGGCACCCGGCGGCACTAGGGATCGAACCCCGCACCTCCCGCTTGCGAGTCGGATGCTCAAATAACCAGCCCACCGCTGCGGTAGAGAACCCCGAAGAGCACCCTCACGAACATATTCAATCGGTTCGAATAAAAAAGGAGAATGAACACTTTGCCGCGTATTATAGCCGGCTAAAAAAAACCGCAACTCGCTGTGAACGATCGCATCGACAACTGCCAGCCCGAAAGCGTGTACTGCGTCGAAGATCTCGTTAGGTAAGATCAGCACGGCTTCATTGCTCGAAAAAATAGCAGAAGGCTCCAAAAGTGGAGCATTCAGGCGCGCAGTCTCTGTTCACTGAAACGGTGGGCTGAAACTAAGGAGTACCTCCTCTTGAAGACGACGCATCCGCCTATCATCAGCACGGCGAACAGGCTGAGCCCGATGACGTTGGCCACGACGATGGCCAGGTCGCAGCTGGTGCCCAGCAGGCGGCGCAGCCCCTCGAGCGGACAGACCAGGGGCTCCTCGCTGCCATCGCCGTGGTTGCGGCCGGCGGGCCAGTGGATGGCGTGCAGCAGGTCTTTGGGCCCCAGCGCCAGCGCGTCCGCTCCGCCCACGCCGGGGCTGTACGTGCCCACGTGGTGCTGGCTGCCGTTCACCCACTGCCGGATGATGACGTCTGTCAGACGGCTGGACCGGTAGAAGCGCACATGGCCCGACACACCGTGGAAGTCGGTCGCGTTGATCAGCCGTATCAGCTCCCTGCGCGCCGGTAAGTCAGTTACGCTGGTGGCGGCGTTGAAGGGCAGCAGGGATTCGTCTTACAACGATCACGCTGGCAAATGCTGAGGCCTCGACCTCATGAGACGGTTTTCACATGTGATGAATATGTACAAATACAGCGAGCAGACCAACTGGCACCCAGTTAGGGCCGTTAATGTGATCGTTATTGCGACAGGTCGTACGAAAAATTTCACGATAACCCAACTGGAAACTCAATCGTTCAATATACAAAAAAAGAAACATACGAACCAACAATTAGGCGAAAACACGATCAATAAAAAGAGACTGGCGAAAACAGATATTAGCTGAAGTCGAAGTGCTAGACAGGTTGATAATATGACTCAGCATAAAAACACTAACTACATTTTTTCTCTATACTGGCAGGCCGGGTTAAAAAGTCGCTGATGTAAACCAATAAGGCTGAAATTCTTTCTGCCGAGCTCTGGAGGTGCAGACAAAAGTAAAACGAACGAAATACACCTTCAACGGGAGCGCGACAGACCGCTGCTGGCGCGAAGGCCGCGCCCGTCGCATATAGCAGTGCATGACCTTTCGCAGTCAATGATCCACGCACTGCAAACACTCCAGCTTTTGGAGTCTTCACAAAGAAAGTGCATATGAAATACGAACAAACCGAGACTCGCAGAAAACAGCGCGAGGACATCCATGCGGTCTTGAGTGGTCAGGACAAATCAGTGACGTTTAAACTGGTCAGCGTTTACTCCGAGCACACTCAAACGAAGCCCCCCCCCCCCCCCCACACACACACACACACACACATGCCAACAAACAAAAGCAAACCCACACATACAGCCAGCTAAGCTGCAAGCAGGGTGGCTGGATTTCTTGCAAGACATATTGCTTCGCATAAGTGACGCCGAAGTAAAAAAAAAAGAGCGGTTCATTTTGAGGGACAGCAGCTTTGTTGACGATCATCCAGTGCACTTGGGAATTTTTTTTTCGTGAATTCACTGAGTTATTCAAGATTAACTTAATTAGGAGATGTGTGACATGTCTTCTTGCTTAAAAAATATTTGCGGAATAAAGCTGCAAAAGCGATGTATTTGTTAACGACAGCTCTACGGCTGCACGTTTAGAGACTGCTGTCATGGCGCGCCCTACAGCAGAAGCAGTCGTAATCGCCATCGCATTTGAACGGCGTGATCTCGAGAGCCTCCAAGGTTTGGTATACGCTTAAGTCGAAGCGTGAAAAAAAAAAGAGACGTCAAGGACAAGCTACCATTTTATCTATTTCGCTCTTTCGTCTTTCTCTTGAAGATAAACATATTCTGCTTGAAAACTTATGGCAGCCAATAATGTAAACAGTCCCGCGCGCGTTAGCCTACCGCCACCACCGCCGCCACCACCACCAGAGTTTAATTCTTGCCAAAATACACATATTTTCAAGCCTTGTTCAAGGTGTGTACAACAGTCACAAGCATTTTTGTGCGATGATGCACTTGCAGGGCCATAGCAGCGCTGGCGAGCAGCTGCTCCCGAAGGCACGCTCGTGTTGGCCTCCCACCAGTGCTTTCACAAAAGAGATAACCTCATTAGTCAAAGAAGCCACGCCTTATTTTGCCCAATTGGTTCACAAACCAGCGAAACGAAATCGGATAACACTGCGCACTGGGCCGATGTGAGCCATCCTGCTTGACTTGCTTAAAAATTTCGGCGGTGCGGACGTCGGAACTGCGTCAGGCTGCGCTAGTCCGCCGTAATACTCAACGCAGCCAGTGAACTGCGAGTCAAGACTCACTTGAACGTAGCGTCTTCATGAAGGGAGGACGTGTAGCTGTGGTTCTTCTTGAACAGAGCGTCCACAGCCAGGGCAAACACCCACACGGCATCGTACGCGTAACCGCCGTAGTCGCTGTCCTCTTGCTTCTGGACGGGAGAAAAATGTCGATAAGCGAAAGTGCCTGCAGCAACGTCAGCGCAGAGGCTCAGTCTGAACGGCCCCTCTTGGTCAATGGTGTGAAAGCCCCATGCACGGCCCGAAGGGAAAACGCGCTGCAACGCGGACTCGCTGTCTCTACTGCCAAGAAGGTGCAGGGAAACTTTAGTGCAGATGTTATAGCGGCATAGCGCGAAGCTTTATTTACTGCCACGCTGTCATCCTGGTTGTACGTTGCTGTGGTCCCGTGGTCGCGCCGCACCAACCGCAGTGGCGAGCTGACCGTAGCCGTTATTCGTTACGAAGACCACAAAATGGGCATGCTGACTGCAAGCAGTAGCGGATTTATGAAGGTGGCGAGGAATTTTACATAGGAATATCGCGCTGAACGCCATTTTTTTTTCGACGAAAAAGACCCAATGAATACATAGTTCAATTGGGGCCGCCGCCTTCAAGAGTGTCCCATTAATCCGTCCCTGCCTGCAAGCTAAGGCTCGGCGCAGGCGTTATCGATAATCGAAAACAGGAATCTACAAATTCAAATTTCTTGTTTACAGCGCTATAGTCCGCACGGCGCTTTCTCGTGTAACATGCCCATCAATACAGCATGAATACTTCCCCGACACATGAACGAAAACGCGTATACTTACATATGTGCCAAAACTATTTTTTTTCCGGTAACCTACTGCCATTTGCGCTATCTCAATTTTTATTCTGTGCAAAACCAATGTCGTATAGTTGACAGGCGTGTCGCAGCGTCACGTGCAACGCCGGCGCACAGGCGCCTGAACAATTTAATGACGCCGCGAGAGTCTCGATGGCTGACCCACTAGAAGCACGCATAGCTCGCATTTATCGTTCAGACTTTTTTAATCCCCACAATCGGAAATAACTTTTATGCCCTCACAGTTCATCACCTGAGTTTCTCTGCTCAGCGCAGCTGACGTGCTGCACAGTCCGCTTACCTACCACTACGGGCAGCTCCACTCCACCGCAAGAGCATAACAGAGAATACTGTATAGCTCTGCCCATCGCTCCAAAACCTGCTGATCGGCCCTTTCGCCTCGGCGCTCGATAGCGGAAGCTATGGGGCAGTTCTCGCTCACGCAAAGCCGCGATCTGGTGAAACTGACATTGCGACAGTTATCTGAAGCTCCCGTAGTTCAAACGCTATTTATGCTTTCGTTTGTGCGTGAAAATAAGTTAGTTGGTCTCAAATGTGCTAGTGTGCGCAACAACTTCTTCGACCTTACTGTGCAATACTAGTCAGCGCCGGTTGTCGCATGCCCTCTACACTGCACTTTAAACGTGTTTTAAACGAAGCCCGCTATTGAAAGGAAACTGATAGGGGCAACGTTAAAGTACTGGCAGAGAGCGGAACAAACTGGAGTCAATTAGAGCAGCGTGTGTGTGAGACCTTCTTTCATGGGGCAACCCGCCAGCCAAGGGATCTGCACAGCCTTGTCAGGAGCTCGCGGAGCAGCGCTTCCACCAACAGCGTGGTTGGCACCGGCCCAGGCTCGATCGTTGTACGTGGCAGGCGCCGAAGGCCGCTGTGATGTCGCGCCCCGCTGCCCCTCATCGGCGTCGCTCGAATTCGAAGGGCGTTTCCGTGCACCCTTTAGTGGTATATTTTCTTTGACCTTTAGTGTTATGATCTGCCTTCCCTGCCTAGAGCTCTATAGATGCTTTTTGTGGACATGCGGCGAATAACGATGGGAATATTCGGTCTCTATACTTCATTAAGCTGCAACCCCTTCGCGTACAGTGTCATTAATAGCGATGTTTGGTGAATTCGTGATCTCAACGTTACGGAAGGAAAAAGTACACTGTACGGCGGACTGCACGGCACCACATGAAGCCCATAACTTAGTGCCGCACTTCCTCTCTGGAACCGGTAAAGCACTGCACAGTGGGAAGACAACGCCGTTTTCCTACCTGACCTGTAGCAATCTGCCTGTACTGCGCCTTCCAGTCAGCCACTGTCTTGTTATCTTGCATGTAGGCGTTGTCGTCGGCGTACGCCTTGGGGTGCAAGCTCATGTAGCCGTCAATAGCCATCCTCATTTCGCTGAGGGTGCAGTTGACACTTTCGTTAAAGTGCTGGTTGTAGTACTCGGTGTTGTACCACTCCTGGTGGCGCTGTTCCTGCTGGCCAAGCCAAGTCGGTAGGAACCACTGGTAGCCGTCCCTTCCCGTCATGCCCTGCCAAAGGGAAACCCGCGCCGCATGCTTTGGGCTTAGAGAAGAACAAGCAACGCAACACTCCCAAAATAACCACCCAAGAAACTAATGCGATAATGTACGTCGTACAAGAAGCATCTGTACTCACTAAACACCAGGTCACTAACATCATCATCTATACAGACTCCAGCAAAAGCATTCGGAATATACAACACCGACTACTGGAAATCCAGGTGCATGAAATTCTAATAGAATCCTGTAACCGCAATCCGAGCATCACAATCACCCTGCCTTGGATTGCTTATGCTGGGATCGAGGGAAATTAGTTCACCAACGGGCCCGCGAGATTAACAACAGGGCGCCCTCAATCCCCTGGCCAAATCTAACGACGGCGGAAGATGCCGCAACATACAAAGAGCAACTATAGCAGAACACCAAGGAAAAACGCACAATTTTACCCCATCCTCACCAGTCACTCAACACGAAACAAGCACACGTCCTTCGCAAAGTTCAAACTAACACTTTCCTCAGTCACCCCTCTAATGCTCCGCAACTTCGGATGGCGTGACACAGCTCACTGTTCTAACAGTCCGGAGCCACCGGCAGACACAGAACACATTCTTTACTCATGGAACACTGCCATTACCTCCTCTCATTTCCCTTACCCTCCCCCTACTTGCCGGAGCGCTCGGCTTCACTCTGGTTTAGAAGATGACCAGCGGGTTTTAGCAGAGGAAGCGCTTTTTTTCACTGGGCCTTAATGTTGACTCCGGATAATTTTTTTTCCTTCTCCTCCTTGGAAGGGAGCTAAGCGGGTGGCTTTACTTGTGGATTGTCGCCTACGTCCAGGCGAAAAACACAAAAGAGACCATTCTATTACGATTCTATCGAATTAACGCAGTGAAAGGCTCCCAGCCACAACGCCCGGCGAGGCCAGAGCGAGAGCTTGTCGGCCGGCGCACCCGGCCCTCGGGTCGAGCGGCCGCAGTGGCAGCCGCAGGAATGGCCGCGTACCTGCCTGTAGGCCTCGCACATGATGGCTCGGGCGGCGTCCTCGTCGAAGCCACCGATGATGATGCGCGCGTTGCGCGACTTCAGGTCAGCCAAGTACTGGGACATGTCCTGACATTTGTGAGTGCCGTTGTGCGTACCGTGGTCGTGGGGGAACTTGCGGTTAGTGATGAAGGTGTAGCCCATCTTCTGCATGTCATCATGCAGAAGGTTCAGGTACTCGCTATACTTGTGGCCGTCCTCGGTGAGCGCTGCCAGCCGTCGCCACTGGAGGGCCTGCAGTAGCTTCAAGTACACGAACCTGCACGCAGCACGAGTCAGGACCGTGTAATGCGCCCTTCCACGACGCACTCAATGGGAATGAATTTATGCCTGTATTTTTTGAAAAACGGTTCCGCGTTTCATTAAAACAGACATGTACAGACGTGAGAAGACTTGTCTAGAGCGCTTGTCTGAGAGCCTTCGGGATCCGCCGTGGCTATGGCGTTCGGCTGCTGAGTACAAGGTCACGGGATCGAATCACGGCCACGGCGGCCGCCTTTTGGTGCAGGCGAAATGCGAGAACTCACGTGTGCTGTGCGATGTCAGCGAACGTGGATAGGATCTGGACTCCTGACTGAGCAGAAATTGTGCTTCCGCGATCGATTGAAAAGAGTGACTTTAATGCGATGTCTCGTTGGAACGCTGTTCAGCTAAGTGATGCTCTATATAAATGCAGCAGTCGTCACTGTACAGCCCCGCTGGCGATTGCCAGCGCTAAGAACTGAAATGCAGCTCAAGGAGCAAAAAGTGACGCCTGCAACCTTTAACTAACAGCTTCCTTTTCTACTTGCCGGTATAGTCGTTTTTGACGCTACATGCAGTGCGGCTGGAGGAATTGCTATAGGCCGCTTGTTCGCCGTTTAGCGCGCATAGGTGAGATGCAGGGACGCTTTCTCACTGACAGCATACAGAACAGAGCCAAAGGATGCTGGAGCAATAACCTCTTTAATCTTGCTGAGCACGTGAAAACGTTTATATTTACGACAGCACCATTTCTCTTAGCGACTGAACGCGCCAGAAATCAAAACCGGCTACCACGCACAAAGACGCTTCCTCAGAAGCACAACCACGGCGGCCACTCCAGCAGTTTAAAGGAGTGATACATGGTCTACCAACAAATCGTGATTTTTCGTTGCAGATACTAGCCATGACGTTATTATGGGCACTTAAAAAAGAAGTATGGATCTACACGCACATTTCAGCTAGAAATTGCAATTTGAAGTTACTGGCTCTAAGCCCCTGCCCGTGCCAGCGACGGCCATATTGAAGCAGCCTGAGTGACGTCATAAACTGAGTGACGCCGTGGCACCACCGAGAAAGGGCATAAGCTAGACAGAATTGCGAAGGACACAGGCCTTTGTTTCCTTTGTCCCCTTCAAATTCCCCCTTCACCCCACGGCAACATAAGCCTGAACAACGATTAACTCACTCCCCTATGCTCACTAAGCGCAGTTCAGTCGTTCAGTCGCGAGCAAGCACGTGACTTTGTCGTCACGAACCGCGAACGGGCCAGCTTTGCCTGACTATCACACGGTTTAGATTAACTTTTAAAAAATAAATTACAAATTACTCGCTGCACCAATAAGCTCATATTTTATTCTGTTGTTCCGAGATGAATAGCGAAAAGCATGCAATGGACGGCTCGAGTCTGAAAAATGCCACGCCACTGAGACTATGAGGCTGCAGATATCGGCGTCAAGGCTGCGCGGGGAAGATAATATGCGGTTCTTCAACCTTCCTTTATTTTAATGCCTGCTGACACAGGGCCAAGACACCCTATCATTACCGAATTTCGAACTTTGTGGACCTCTCTCTCTAACATTTAATGTAACTATACCTTATGGTTCGATCCCGGCCGTGGCGGTCGACTTTAGAATGGAGTAGAAATTCTAGAGGCCCATGTACTGTGCGATGCCAGTGCACAGTAAAGAACCCCAGGTGGTCGAAATTTCCGGAGCCCTTCACTACGGCGTCCCTCATAGCCTGAGTCGCTTTTGGACGTTAAACCCCCATAAACCAAAAATCATAAACCATACCTTACGGCGCTATTTATGATCACTGTGTAGTAACGTACCCTCTGGGTCACAACGCCTTTGCGGCGCTCCCGACAAGTGTCTCTGGAGGCACAACTGCGCCACCCTCGTCCTCTAATGGAGAACAAGAACGCCATTAAGACGCTGCTCAAATATTTAATAGCAATAGGTCTGAGCGCCAGAGAGACTGAAGGCGGCTTTTGTTTTTATAAACCACGAAGGACAATACGGACACCCTCCAGTCACAGAACAATCTGAACGTTGTCTTCCTCCCGTTATCCTTCTCATGCAAGCCAACCAGACATCCAACCTCTCTGCCTTTACGAGTGTTTCTCTCTTCGAGACATGGGGCGTACAAGACTCGAGGCACTTTTCTACCATTCTCGGAACGAGCTTAAATACACGGATGTGGTACGGTACGGGCGGTTTGGATGCCGCTTCACTTTCCTCTGCTGGCAGATGCCGGCCCGAGAGAAAGGCGAGGCGTGTGCGGGCGCACCTGTAGATGTGGTTCTCGGGGATGGTGCGGAAGAAGTAGGGGTACTTTTCGCGCTTGGAGAAGAGAGCCCCTTCGGCGCTGTAGCTAATGATGGGTGTGTTGTAGTGCTGCGCCACGCCCACGATCGGCTCCAGCGTCTCGGTGCACGCGGGCCCTGGAAACAGCGAAAGCAGTGACCGCCCTTTAGCGGTCTTTTCGCTTGACCCGACGGCGCATTTTGAACTATTTCACGGCCAGAAAAAAAAATGGAGGGGACACTTAAGCGCCGCCTTATGGGTATGACGCGATAGCGCTAATGGGTTAATGCCCATACATGCGGAATTGGTCATTCCCTACTTTACATTCACAGATCGCTAGGAGTCTTCACAGCCCCCCTGGAGCTGTGGCGCAGCAGTGAAGCGATGCGCCACTGCCTTACGATGTCAGGTGCTGCCTCTGGCGGGGCTTGTGCGACCCGGGTTGCTCTTCCCGAGCAACCTCTTGCGACCAATCACCAATTGAACTTCCGTCTGTCACGGTGGGCAGCCTGCTCACAATCCGGTGGACAGGTTGTGATGACGCCGCAAGGCCACGTGCTCCAGGTAGGCCATCTGCCCCCTAGGTTGCTTATGTGGGGATTTTTTAGGGGATTTTTTTGCTCACGGTCAACGATGCCGACTCCGATGACGACACCGGCTTTTCTGCGACACGGGCTCCTTAGCGCCCTCGCGTTAACAACAGAAACAAAAACCAGAAAAAGAGAATATTTGCACACGCAGCAGATGATTTCTGACAGTCGACAAAAATCAGGTTATATAACTGGGCTATCGATAGAATGAATGAACGCCTACTTATTGTAAGGTACATAGCGGCGTCCTGGTCACTTGCGCCTGAAAACACAAGGAACACGCGGGGCACAACGCTTCCGCCTCCTTCCTTTTTGCTGTCACTTGTGTGCTTTTAGGCGCCTGTAACCATGTCGCCGTTTTATACAAAGCACCAACTAGCCCAGCTGTCTTCTTCACAAGGTATGCTTTGGCCAATGTGCAGAGAACGAATCAAAATGCGATAAAGTTTACAAGAAAACTGCACGGTGGAGAGCTGAGGGAAGAGCTGCTTGAAGGCAGTTTGGAGGAAAACTGCCAGGTGAAGATTTTAGGGGCGGGTTACTGTGGGGCAGCGCGGCAGAAAACTGCATGGTCGGGATTAGAGGGAGAAGTTGCTGAGAGGCAGCTTGGCCATGGTTTTAAAAAATCGGCTAGCTCTGCGGCTTCCTCTGTGCCTTGCATGGCCAGCTCACCCAGGATGCCGATGAGGCTTTTGTAGGTGTTGCTAGTGACGTAATTAATGTAGCGTTTCATGACCACGTCCTGGGCGCATTGGCCGTCTTCCTCGAGGATCGTGAGCCTGAAGTCCTTGAGGATGTCTTGGTTTCGGTTTATGGTGTCCATGGCCATGCGCGCTGCTGCAAGGGAAAATCAAAACAGAGCGGCATTTGTTTATTCAAGTAGAGCAAGCGAGGCGTGTCAAGTTAGTCGCGAGTGTATATTTTATACGGTTTATTCATTTATTGTGCGCATAAAGGCATCACAAACGTGCCTCCACTCGTGCTGGACATACTTCTGCATAGCGATGACACAAGCGTATTTTTTATAAAGGAAAATTTCGATATTCTTGAACAGCATATTTCTGACTCGGTAATTTATCAGCGTGGCTTAAAGGAAATAAAGTGAAGTCGAACTTTATGAGAAGAAGATAGTTTTCGGCCACGTAATAATTGCGTTGCGTGGGAATACACACGCACCACTCAGCGCACTGCAACGGCCACACGTAATCCTTATTACGCGGTACTCAAGCACTCGCCGTTCGGAGGCTTGCGTGGGAAGTTCATCCCGTCGGTGCTGCCGCCTTTCGCGCCTCGCTGCGAACGACACCGCTTATATAGCACAGCCGTGGAAGACGATCTCTCTCCTCCCTCCTCTTGGATCCGGAGAGATTATTCTCCCTCAGTTTGGGAGCAGCGTGTTTATACCCCATTTTGTCTTGCCTCCCGGCGGGGGGGGGGGGGGGGGGGGGGGGCTGGACGTCTGCGCATTTTGATTCTGCCAAAGAGGCGGCCACCAGTGATTTGTTCTGGCATTTCTGGCTGGCAGTTCAGTGTTATAGTTCTAACGGTCCAAAGGATACCAGCTTGGCTCAACATCATACGCACGGAGTTTAATCAGAGTAAATTTGGTTTTAAGAAAAATGTATCCGAAGTCGAGCAGTCGGTCGTCTGTGGATGGGGACAGTTACAGGAATGGAAAGTGGAAAATAGAGGGGGACCTTATTGCGACTTTACAGCAGTGCTTTTGTTTCCTACACCCAAGTATTTCAACACGAAGACAACAAGCGCACCCGATCATAGTTGCTCGCCGAATGGTCTAGATATGTTGAGTCCCACTTCTGGTATGGGCGAAACAAACAGATTCCGGGTCACCTGCGGGCGCATGCTAAGAGTGAATCGGCGGGCTATGCGGGCATCTACAGAATCCCGGGCCGATTGTTTGTGGCCACGCGCGAAGCGTTATCGGCTCTGCGCTTATCGGCTCGGGTGCGCTGGCCACGGGAGACACTTGATTTTCGTCACAGGACTTCGCGTCACGCATGGTGATAACAGAATCGAAGGGCTGCGGGTCGTTTCCGTAAGGTGTCGCTGTAAAACTTGACACCAGGGGCTAGGCGTTCCCACATTCTCTCCTGGGCTCAGCCAGAGCAGCGCCTCCTATATCGTAGAAATAGAGGAGGCGCTGGCCAGAGCTTCCCGAAAAAGGCCTTTTGCCGAAACCTTCATCGACTAGAAAATGATTTTTTCGTTCGGAGAGGAACGGCGAAAAGAATGCGGGGTAGAAAATCTTCGCGAGCACTGCCGACATGCGCGCGTACTGCCGTTCCACGATCAGCGAAAACAAAACGAGGAACGCAGCGAATGCAACCGACGTGTAACACCCCCAAGGCCGTGCGCCCTGAAAACGATGATCATTACACGTTACGGCATTAACCAGAAACCTAAACCTTTGCGGCCGACACTACTATACTACCGGCACGCCTTGAAAGGGGCCCTTGCAACACCTTTTGAGCACATTATATAAACTCGCTTATTCGCTAGGCTATGCTGTCACGAACATCTGACGCAAAAAATACACTTCTACACGCACCAGAACACCC